>JADLZK010001607.1:0-142146 GCA_015847255.1 Hyparrhenia diplandra | reverse complement strand
ATGTCTTGTCAACTAAACCATCTATTGACTAGGGCTATGTTTAGTTGATGTAAGACTTTTGTTTGTATTTGGTAATTATTATCCTACCACACTAATTAGCCAAAAGATTCGTTTTTCACACTTTTTAGTCAAACTATGTAATTAGTTTTTTTATTTACCTATATTTAATGCTCCATTTATGCGTAAAAACATATGATGTGATATTTACTCAGAAGACTTTTTTAGGTTAACTTTTCACCGACTAAACACGGCCAGTATCTTTTTCATCGATTGTTGCCCTGTTTAGTTCCTCTTTTTTGCCATTTTTTTGTGTTTTATCTTATTATTTTGCAAAATGGAACTAAACACCATGGTGAAAAACCAACAAACTATTAGGGTATTTTTGCATTCTTTATTTTGCACCCAAAAGAGAGGGGAAAAACTGTTAGGGCATGGCCAACGCGGGCAGCTGAGCTTGTTAGCCCTGTCCAAAACTACAAATCCATATAGACAAGCTCCAATCAAGGCTACTTTCCACTCAACGCAGGCTACAGTATGCGGTCCCATCAATCATCGTTTCTCTATCTTTGACGGCAGCATGAGTATCTTTTTTTGATGTCACAGCAGAACCTTTCTCTTCCCAACGCTCGCTACACTAGTGGCTTCCGAACTTTTGCAGATGAGGCTCCCGCAGCCTCTGCAAGCCAATCTGACAGTCTGCGAGGCTGTCAATCGTTGTGATGTGGACGACTCGCTCTGAGGTGGCAACTAGGGCAACACGACAGCGTGTCGCGTTGGGCACGCCCTTATGGGAACATGTGTTGTATATGCATGGCAAAAACTTTTGCATCCAACTAAACACCAAGAAAAATTATGCATTTCATATTTTCTGCAACAAAAAATTTGGCATTTGGTATTTTGCATTATAAAGGCATCTAAACATTGACGGGATCTTTGGTGTGGGTGTCTCTGTTTCTTCTGTTTTTGCAACGTCTTTGTCCGCTCGCCAAATCTTATCGGAGATTTCTCTAATGCGGGTACTGCTCTAGGCATCCAATCCTTTATAGTTTATATAAACTATAAAGGTCCGCAGCTGTCAATAGTATATTTATCAAACAACAGTAAAAAGGCTGTAACTATGGCATGCGTAATTGAGCAATAGGCACTTAGAAGTTGTGAGTTAGACCCGTTAACTTGTCACAAGCATCAGAAAATTACAGCTGCTACCAACAACTCCACAATTCAACATTAGCATCAGAGTCACGTGAAATTTCACTATTTCAGTAGCATGTATATCAACTATCAATTGACTCAATAGTCAGCAGAACTTCACTTGATAAAAAAAATCAGTAGTACTGATGTCACGATTAACGAACAAGCATCACAACTCATGTGGCAACCATGTTACAGTAAGGCCTTCCCAGAATCGTAACAAACTGTAAATGAATAGCTCCTTTTCATATTGAATAGATCTCAAGTGTTCCAACACCAAAGGCTGCTCACAAATGCCCAGAGCAAGCAAAACTGAATAGTATTACAAAGGGTAATGAACATAGCTGAAGAACTTACAATCATTCCTAAGAAACAAGTTTCAACTTGGGTAACTGTGCTATGCTAAACGATTGAATTAATCATGACCAAAAGCCATGGACGTTGCCATGTATCCATTTTTTTCATTTGACTTATTGTGTAGTATTTCTAAGGGGGTAACTCTTACCAATGATCAGATGACTCTATTGCAGAAAGAAGCAGGAGGCACCTCTAATCAATCTTAACAGACGAGAAGAGGTAGTGGACGAAGTAGAAGGAGAGCAGGAAGCCAATGGCACCAGTGGAGAGCATGATTGCAAGGGCCATGATCAGAGAATAGCCAAGGTAGAGTGTTGCGGAAACTGGTCCGCTCAGGCTCCTGAGATCGAACACCAGGTAGTTAATTGAGTAGAGGAACACATAAAATGCGACAGAGCCAGAAGCAAAGAAGGCCTTCCACCACCATTTCCAGTCCTCCACGCAAAGGTGCATGTAGGTTAGGACCAGAGAAACCTCACCACAGACTATGACCAGCAGGAAGAGGACAATGAACAGGAAGCCAAAGACATAGTAGAATCTCCCCAACCAAATGCTGGAAAGGATGAAGAAGAGCTCAATGAAGAGAGTACCAAAAGGCAATGTTCCCGCACCGAGCACAAGCAACCATGAGGGGAACTTGCGCTCAGGGATCTCTCGTGGAATCTGGTTGGTTCGGACAGGGTAGTCAATGCTTGCAGCACGTGTGCCTAGCAAGCCTCCAATAAGTGTGAGTGGCACAGAGATGCAGAACCACAGGGCCAGGAGGGTGAAGAACAGTGAGATGGGTAGAGCTCCAGTGCTCTTCTTGCCCCACAGAATGGAGTTGAGCACAGTGAGGATGATGAACACAATTCCAGGGAAGAAACAGGCAGTCAGCCAAGCAACAGATTTCCACCCTTCTGAGGTTCCTTTGATAGTCCTCCAAACACGGACACCAACATATCCAGCAATGATACCAAGGAAGAGGTAGAGAATGATCATTCCGGTCAGGAGCATTCCCCTGGAAGCAGGTGACAAGAATCCCAGAGCAGCAAACACAATTGTAACAACTGCCATACCAGTGATCTGGATACCATCAGCAACCATAACACACAACAACTTTGGGCAGCTGGGTTCTCTGAAGACATCACCAACAACAAGTTTCCATCCTGAGAGCTCCTCATTCATCTGAGCTTGTGCTTCCTTGTCCATCTCCTCATACCTTGTCAGATCCCTTCGGACAGTCCTCAAGAATATGACAAACACAATACCAGCCAAGAAGAAGACAACCATCATCGAGTTCATGATCGAGAACCAGTGAACCTTGGCACCATCCATCTTCAGATACGCATCCCACCTCGATGGCCACTTGATGTTGCTCTTGACATACTCAACCTCATAGGTAAATGTAATCCGCTCATTCTCACGGATCACCTGAGATTTCTCAAGCTCCAACGGGCAACTCACAGACTCAGCCTTCTCATACATCTTGAGCTTGGACATGGCCTCAGGATCACGCCTTACACTGCAAGGCACGACCTCAAACCCAACAATCTGGAACCCACTCTTGCGATCAGACTCAACCAATGCAACGCCATCCTCACTGGTGACCACCACATCGCCCTGCGCCTGGTACTGATGAACCAAGACTCTGAACTTGAGGTGGTTAATGATATAGTCCTCATTGCTCCCAGTCGGGTTGTACCCAACCGGAAACCCAGTCCACTGGATGGTCATCCCACTCTGCTCAGTGAACCGCATGACCGGTAAATTATCCAGGATCATGTTGACCTGGTACAGATCTCGTGCCCTCTTCTTGAGCAGCTCAGCCTGCTCCTTGGTGAGCGGGTCCGTGGTGCAAAGGTATACTGACTCATTGACATTAACTTGGAAGCGGTATGGGGAGTTGTCGATCTGGTCACCCATGAGGATCTCACCAAGGTTCTCAGCGCTCTTCTTGACACCATCCTGAGGCTTGCAGTACGGCAGGCTGTAGTAGCTGAAGGGCAGCTCAGTCTCGATGGAGGTGAGCGAGTTGACCTTGGCCCAGATCGCCTCTCCAGAGGAGTAGGTGTGCATGAAGGTGCCGGGGAGGTAGAAGGCATGGACACCCGGGTGCAGGCTCAGGAGCAGAACGAGCACGCACGCCGAGATCCGTGGGGATGGCAACATCTTGGCGACCATTGCAGTGACAGTTGTTGTGATCGCCCAATCAAGAACCTCACAACCTGCAAGCAATTGTATAAAATAACAAATCAATTCGATTCTTAATATGCCTCTCGCTTGTCTTCCCCTTTCAGTGTCCCTTTCGCCGTGGAGATATCAAGATATACGGCATAATAAAAAAGATAAAACTCCAGGATGGAATTAGCATGTGGCATATGTAGGTTCAGTAGAACCCCAGAAAATTTTGAAAATCAACTGCTACAGTATGTGACAAAACAAAATAAAAGGAAGGCGTGTTGCTCCACCGCATGAATAATGGTGGAGACAACGTCAATTCAAATGGAGCGGATCTAAACGCAGCAAACGAATCCGCAGCAAGCCCGGTGGATCGGAGCATCCATGCCATACATGCCATAATCAAACACTTGTATTCAATCAAACACTCGTATTCAGTGCGCAAGAGTCACAGCAAAGAAACGATCCTGCGTAACAAAATGAACATGCCTAACTAGTGCTCCCTTACCAACGAATCAAGAAATGAATCCCAAGTCCTAGTGAGAGAGATGACGCCTGGCTGGATCTGTGGCCAGGAGTGAGGAGCGCGGAGATCAGGGGAGGGGGAGGGAGCTCACCTCAGATCTAGATCGCTGCCGAGACGACGTCAAAACATGGGCGCAGGCGCGCCTCCTCTTTCCTTCCCTTCCTCGAGATCGCGGACGGAGAAGAAGTAAACGCTTCGCCGCCGGAATCGAGAGGCGGGGAGACGCGGCACGAGCCCGCCAAATTTTATACCCGCCTTGCCTTCCCCTTCGCCCCCCGTCTCGACTCCCGTACAGACTGCAGGTTTAGAATACTTTCTTTGCTGATGACAGACGCTACTACTACTAGTACCTCCTAAAACAAGAAAAAAAAAAAAATGATGATGTTTTGATTTTGTCCTGAAAATAATAACAAAAAAAACAAATTATTATCACTATATCTAACATTAAATAAAATATATATCATGATAATAAAGCTAATAATGAACAAAACATCGTCATTTTTTTTTCTGGGATATTAGACTCTATAGTAGTAGTATTTATCGTATGTTCCCATATATATTTCGTGAGATTTATTTATTTAAATATCTTTTTGTTAGGTCGTCGGCCACGGCCATTTCGTCGGTGCGTGGAGTGTTTCGGTGCTAGTCCACGTTTGGGATCCGTGCTTCCAATTGGCATCCACGACTGACTAGCTCACCACGTGTATGAGCAATTTTCTTTATAGCGGGGGCGGGCTAATTCATGGTGGTTTGACCAAGACGAGGGTTCGGCAGGTTGGTGGGGAGCCTAACCAGCCAACCAGGAGAATGGAACGTGGGGCCGGCCATCCAGGACGGGACCACCGTGTTTCCTTTGCAAACAAAGATCCGCACCGTCGGTTGGGTTGGTACTCTTTTTGTTTTTTTTTTTTATTTTTGGTGAGATGAGGTTATATTTTTGGTAGGAGCTGGTACACCGTGGACTGTAAGCTCAGTGTACTAGAGTAGTAGCAGTATACAGTGCGACAAATGACGGACGGGCCTACCTGCTCACAGAGTTGATGTTCAATTAACAGTCCAAATCACGTTAGATTTAGCTGGCTAGTAACTAATCATGTGGTGCCGGTGAGCTGCCCACAAATTGGAATATCGTTGGAGGTTGTGTGTGATGAGCGCGGACGACATGAGAGACGAGCTCACCATCTCCATCACACACACACACCATGCATGGATGCAGCATGCCCCTTCCGTGATGCTCCAATCATCCACGAAACTTTTTTTTTTTTTTTGAATAAGTAATCATCCACGAAACTGACTTGAAACAAGGAGACAATCACACAAACGCCCCAGCACAAGCCGCCAATGGAGATCGATCCTACGAACTTTGAGAGAGACCACCAGATGCGTGCGTCCAGCCACGGAAATGCCCTCCAACCTGCCCCGCGCGACCGCGATGCCGATCGCCCACCACTCCCGTTCAGTTTCCGTTTCCGAAGCCAGCAAAAGGAAAAAGGCCATCGTGGCTTCACGATCACGCACCCACCCTTCCTCCCCTGCCGCTCGCTCATTAGATTTTATTAGGTTTAGATAGATAGCAGACTCCCTGCGTTTCTTAGCAAGCAAACCACGTCTGGTGGAAAAAGGGGAAGGTGGAGTGGGGATGGGAGCACCCAAGACGTGAACCGTCCAACGATCTGAGGGAGAAAGAAGAGGTTGGAATAAACAAGGAGCCAAACACCATCGCAGTTTGCATGAGCACGAAAAGGGGTCACGTTTCTTAGAGGACACAACACAGCTTGGGTTCCCAGTACCTTTCACATGAACAGCCAGGTCACATCTGTCAAATGAAATCGAGAGCACCTCCGCAACGAAAGCAAAGAGCCAAAGGCCTGCACATGACGGCCGGAACTGAACTGCCGTATGCTATATATACAGAGAGAAAAATACTGCAAATAGATGACAGGTCACCAGGAAAAAGAAAACCATCTGAGATGCATTCTGAATCCTGCATTTCCAATGCAGTAGAAAAAGGTACTAGGTAGATAGCAGTAGACAGATACTGCATTTCCATTCCAGTACAAAAGGTAGGTAAAGGTAGTAGACATATATAGCAGGAGATGGTGCAGAATCATAGCAGTCAGCATCAGCAGTAGGTTTCTTTCTGGTACATTATTATGTCTGTTTGGTTGTTATGAGTTGAGGCTGAGAAGAACAGCGCAACGCCAAGGTTAGAATTAGAACCATATGGGCAATGAAAACAGCAACATCCAAGAATAGGACTTCCTTCCAGAAACAAAGAAAAAGACAGATGGGGTTGGCACACACATTTCATCAGGCTAGCAACATAACCAATCACAGAATAAAGCTAACTCCGAAATGACACTTTAGCTGCCATTCAAGAAGACAGTCACAAGTGCACGATAAAATAAAGGGCTTGATAAGTTGCATAACATATGAATTTGACAGGCAATCCATGAACATATATATGGATCAACCATAGCACCAAAACATTTGAGCACCTCAAATTGTAACATGTTCAACTAACAAAACACAGGTCCTCAGAATGCATGATGAGAGTTTAGTGTTCCGGTCTCATAACTAAAGCAAAAAACAATAATAGCACTAACAAAAAGCAAAAGTTTCAAATGAGATGTGTATATGTTAGAGCAAAAGGTTCAAATGAGATATATATGTGAGTACCAAGCAAAAGAACAACGGTGGTAATGTCTGCAAATTTGATTATACCATAAGAACATAGTTCTCCAGCTGCAAGCCAATCTTGCAGAAAGAAACAGACAAAAGATTCCATAAGGCACCAATGGGCTCATAAAGTCATACTTTTCCAATTGTATTGGTAGCGTTAACAAAATGTTGTAGCAAAGTGTGAAACTTTAAAGCACATCTGCTGGAATATACTACTCATTACGAGGTACAATAGTCTCAAGACTCTCAGTAATAAGCTACATTACAAACAGCACTGCTCTGTGAAAGGCCTTCAAGATGCAATGATCATATCATTTGAGCTCACAGGTAATTTTGCGCAAAGACATCCTTGGTTCTTCAATCAATCTTGACTGACGAGAAAAGGTAGTGGACAAAAGAGAATGATGTCAGGAACCCAACAGTACCAGTAGCTAGCATAATGGCAAGAGAGACAATGAAAGAGTATCCAATGTAGAGCATAGCAGAAACCGGCCCACTCAAGCTTCTGAGATCAAACACCAAGTAGTTGATGGAGTAAAGGAACACATAAAGGGACACTGTTCCAGAGGCAAAGAAAGCTTTCCACCACCACCTCCAGTCCTCCGCACAGAGATGCATGTAGGTAAGAACAACTGATACCTCAGCACATACCACAATCAGCAATAGGAGCACGACAAGGAGGAAGCCGAACACATAATAGAACCTTCCTAGCCAAATACTAGAAAGAATGAAGAAGAGCTCAATGAAGAGTGTTCCAAAGGGTAGAGTTCCAGCACCAATTATGAAGAGCAATGAGTAGTACTTCTTTGTAGGGATTTCTCTTGGTATCTGATTGGTTCGAACAGGGAATTCTATTGGCTCAGCTCTTGTGCCAAAAAACCCACCTAAAAGGGTCAGTGGCACAGAGACACAGAACCACAAGGACAGAAGGCCAAAGAAAAGTGAGATTGGAAGGGCTCCAGTACTATTTCTTGTCCACAGCATGAAGTTTAATACGGTGAGGACTACAAAGACAATGCCAGGGAAGAAACAAGCAGTTGACCAGGAGACAGACCTCCATCCCTCAGATGTTCCTTTTAAAGTCCTCCAGAGCCTGACAGCAGCATACCCAGCCACAATTCCAAGTAACATATAAAGGACTATCATCCCTGTCAACAGCATTCCTCTCGATGCAGGAGACATGAAGCCAAATGCGGCAAAGAAAATGGTAACAATTGCCATACCCAAAATCTGAACCCCATCACCGATCATGACACACAGCAGTTTCGATGAGGTTGGTTCTCTGAAGACATCTCCAACAACAAGTTTCCAACCAGAGAGCTCCTCATTCATCTGAGCTTGGGCCTCCTTATCCAACTCTTCGTACCTAGTCAGGTCCCTCCTCACAGTCCGCAAGAATATGACAAATACAAGGCCAGCCAAAAATAGAATTACCATCAAAGAGTTCATAATCGAAAACCAGTGAATCTTCGAACCCTCCATCTTCAAGTATGCATCCCACCGTGATGGCCACCTGATATCACTGTTCACAAATTCAACCTCATACGTAAAGGTAATCTTCTCTTTCTCCTTAACCAATTGAGATTTTTCCAACTCCACAGGGCAGCTCACAGGATCGACTTTATCATACATATTAAGCTTCGACATGGCTTCAGGATGCTTTACACTGCATGGGACAACTTCAAATCCCACAATCTCATATCCAGAATTGGCATCACTGTCAGCCTCTGAGATAAATTCCATTCCTTCCCCAGTCCCAAGTACCTTTACTTTGCCTCCTTCATACTTATGGACCAAGACCTTAAATTTCAGGTGATTGATGATGTAGACATCAGAAGTACCTTCTGGAATATAACCAACTGGATAGCCTGTCCACTGGATAGTCATTCCATTCTGCTCTGTGAACCTCCTCACAGGAAGATTGTCAAGAATCATGTTCACCTGGTATAGATCACGGCTTCGCTGCTTGAGGAGCTTCACATCAGCCTCATCAAGTGGGTTTGTGGTACACAGATACAGAGATTCGTTGACATTTATACGGAAACGGTATGGAGAATTATCTATTTGATCACCCATCAGAAGCTCGCCCAAGTTTTCGGCACTCTTCTTAACCCCATCTTGAGGACGGCAGTATGGAAGGCTGTAGTAACTGAAGGGCAGTTCTGTCTCAATGGAAGTGAGCGAGTTCACCTTCGCCCCTATCACCTCGCCTTGCCGATATGTGTGCATGTAACTACCTGGCAAGTAGAATGACTCGCAAGGTGTTGCGAACGCTAGAAACGCCACTAACAAAGCAGAGAATACCCAGCCTTCCACCATGATGAACAGTTCAGGAAAAACTTTGCCTATACTCTATAGCCTGAAAGAAAACAACAATACCATCCACGTTCAGTATCTTCAAATAGACATGTGTGCATGGAAAATGTATAACATCAAGGCCTTTTATAGGAAACATAGCACCAAGGTTAAACAAAAGAACAGAGAAAGTGTGGCAAGTATTTGCAAACAGAGATGGATTTTATAATGAAAAACAGCAGTAAACTGCCTTACAGGGCTGAATGACAATCCTCAGCCAAGTTTAAAGGATTCATATTCACGATTTAGAGGGCACAATATCATGAACATATTTACTAATCCCTCCGTTCCAAATTATAAGATGTTTTGGCTTTTCTAGATGCATAGCTTTTGTTATGCATTTAGATATACACTATGCAAGGTGCATAGTAAAAGCAATGTATCTAAAAAGGCCAAAACATCCTATAATTTGCAACGGAAGGAGTACATAGAATTTATAAATATGTTAGTTCCAAATGTTTGTTCGCCAAAACTATCCAAAGTCAGGATGGTAAGAAGACTGCAGGTTCAGACCTAAAGGCATGGCAATCAGTTCAACACCCAAGGCTCATTGGCAACAATTCAAAAAAAAAAAAAAGTGTGTACTAAACCACTGGGGGTCGCGTGAATCCACACCCAGTCTCCCACCACCCAACCCACGTTCATGCTGGGGGCTCGATCACTTGAATAGTTTATCATTTGGCAGTTGCTTGGAGGGTCAGATTGAAACAGTTAGGCCAATACAAGAACAAATGTATTCATGCACACACTGAGTTATTGCTACTATCACAATATAAATTGTATTGTAAGTAGCAGAGTGCATCAAAAACATGGTAATGACAGACTACGACTAACAAATAAAACATATTTAGAACATCATCCATGGAACTTGCACATGAAGATCATTAATAGCCAGTAATTCTTCAGTTATTAATCTGAAAAAGGAAGATCGAGGTTTTATCACCTTATGACTGTATAAACGTAGCATTGGCAAACCCAAAAACAAACTTTGAGAACCCTTATCCGAAAAATGGATGAGAACCATGCACCATGCACCGGATTAATGGAAAACAAGGCATCCTTTACACATGATACCTACTGTGATCATATAAACTAATCATCGTTTTACTGAACTCCCTGAAACAATACAACCTGATTGTTCAGATCCTACAAACCAAACATACAAGTGAAATTGCAAATAAGTCCTCAACTTGGCTTCAAATTGTTCCTACCAGTTGAACTGAGGTTTTTCCCCAGTTTATTTTGTAGAACAAAAAATGCATGTGAGAATTCATTAACATTGATAGAGATCTATGTATATAATAAATTGATGATCATAAAAGTAGTTAAACTGCACAGAAAATGCTCAATTGGCACTCTTCCATCGATATTGTTCTGTAACATCTACAAACTAAATGCATTCAGCAAAATAGCATCATTGACCAGATGTGCCCTGATTACTACTCGTTGTTTGTGATCAATGGATTGTTATTGCCACTCACTGCACTCAGAGCTGGTGGATGCTACCAGGGGAGAGACAGATGGGAGGGTAATCATATCGTGCCAACAAAGGATTTTGGAAGGAAATATCAAAGATATATACTAGGATTGTCAACTTTAAGTGGTTACTTAACATTCTGGTTTGAATTAAGTGGAAAATGGTCTCATTTCTAACTTGCTATTGACTTCTTAGTTGCTGATTGCCTATGTTAGAAGTTGTACATGCAGACACTCTATCATGCATCATCAGGATATAATTTCAGGTAAGGTAAAAGTCATCTAGCAATTCATGTCATTCTTTCCTCGAAGAAACAGTACCATGCTAAATTTATAGTTCGTATACTGAAGACATATATCAGCATGGGCGGATTCAGCTGGATGCAAGGGTATTCCCAGGAATACCCAATTATTTTGAGAGAAAAAATGAGTATATGTTTGATATATGTATGATGGGATCCCATGTATGATTGACAAGTCGTCGCCTAAGCGTCCAAATCCTGGGCGTCCCCATCGCCACGACCAAAATCCAGCAAAGCAAAAGAGGAGGCGAGGGGGAAGATAGAGGAAGAGCAGAGGAGGACCAGCAGGGTTTGGGGAAGGCCAAACTCCCATCTCCGCACCATCGGCTCCCATGGCCGTGGCAGCTTCCTCACCGGCCAACTGCCGAATTAGTGATGTGAGAGGGGCAGCAGGAGGCCACAACAGCTCTCGATCTGCATAGAGTGGAGAGAGATCTGCAAGGGGGGCGCATGGGAGAAGGGGAGGGGAAGCGGCAGGGAGGACCGGAGGAGAGGTGCCGGCCGCAGATGTCAACGGAGGGGGCAGAGAGAGAGGGAGAGGCGGCACCTGATAGAAGCAGCAGCACCAGCATCGGCGGCGGCGGCCCACCAGTTGTTGCCTCGTCGGAGAGCGAGAGGGAGCGAGAGGCGGCACCTTAGAAGGGTTAGGGAGGTTAGGGAAGGTCTCTGGCTCTCTAGGCCTGGGCTTTCTTAGTTTTTTTTTTTCTTGCTCTTTTCTCTTTTTCTATTTTTCCTACTTTCTTCACACTGAGCACTGAAGTTGTTCGTACTTGTCTAGGTGTTACCTGGTCAATTCAAAAGGGTGACTCATCACGCCTCGTCATACCGCCCTTAATAAACATAAATATATATATACAATTTTATATTATGTCTAAAATATTATTTTTACCTTTCATCAAAAGATTCAAAATTTCACTCAAACAAAAAAAAAAAAAAAATAATTGTTCATTGTCCACTTTCGACTCCTCAATTTTATTGCTCTCATACCACATCGAAAATTCAACAATAATTTATGAAGGTTATTTCTTGTGTGCCTCCATCTCTCGATCTCATGACCTTAAGATTTAATGAGCTAACGAGGGCACGCGTATCATCTAAGAGAGAGTTTATGAAGGCAGCCGTCCACCATGTGTCATTCAAGCTAATCAAATTTGGCGGCTTGTACGGTGGATTCTCAAAATTACACCCACCAAAAAGTCGCTCACGTGAGAGGCCGGAAGGCTCCACACAAAGCCCCACTAAAGGCTCCATGCAGAGGTCCCTTGGTGAAGGCCAGAGTCTCTATGATGAAGGGTCTCTAACGATGGTCTCACGTTTGGGTCTCTTGACAAAGGATGATTGGAGGAGGTCTTTCGACGATGGTTGACTTGAGGAGGTAGGAACCTCCAAGTAAGGTCATATCTATTCAATGAAAATGATACGCCGAAGGAGGAGAGTTTGAAGCACGCAAGTGGCAACATGCCATCCTCATTGTCATCGGTCTCGCTATGGAGCGAGGGGTCGACCATCCACAATGTGCCTAGGCTCGCTGTCGAGCCTCCACATGACACCAAACAAGACATGGCGACTTGTGCATATCTGCATCACGCAGTGCCACGTGCCTTGGTTCACTCACTGCCAATGCAATACATTGTGTGGTCGTGACACTGACTCTAATACGTGTGATACCAAGAGGGAGCGGTGGTGTTTAATTGTTTGCTAGTGACTGAGCTCAGAGCTGATATTGTTAGGTTTGAATTAATCGTAATGGCAAAACAAAAAATAGATAGATATCAACACTTTTTTATAGCAGTGAAGGAGGGTTTATAACTCTGAGTGGCATTAAAGATTTTGATATTTTTAATGGATTCTCTTGGAACCAGAATGCATTGAAGTGGCCCCTATCTCTATGGCTTGATGGGTGAAATTTTGAGGCATTCTGACCACCACTGGACAGTTTACACTATGATGGTTGGAGTCATGGCACATCCCAATATGACAACTGCTGACAAAATTGAAGGCGATCAAACTTGGAGCTTTATGCGTAGCATAGGGGAGTATGTAATACTACATTGTGCAGTGTATAGTGTCATTTTAATGTTATTTTAGGGATTAATCTCACAAAGAAACTCAATTAAAATCAGTAACAAACACAATCCACTAGCTAGGGTGTGGTCCAAGTTCTCTTTAGAGTAAAGCGCATGTGGAAAAGCTCTATAATATTGTTTTAGGGTTTAATATCATAAAAGAATTTAAGGGAATCCCTAGATATTAAATGTGGAGCTTGAGAACCTTCAATGGAGTGAGAGGCTTGTATGAAGGTTGATGAAGAGTTCTAGTGAATGGTGACCCATGAAGAGGCTGCTAAGTCATGGCAATACCACAAGTTGCATGGTATGCTAAGTCATGGCAATACCACAAGTTGCATGGTAGTGTTGTGTCAACCAACGTAGGAAAAGAAATTAGGCTTAGCTAGCAAATTTAGGTTTGAAGATGTATGTATTTAGAGTTGTGAGCATTTGGTTGCACATCTAAGCTTGTGCATTGTATTCCTTTTATAGTATGGCTTTTTCTAAACTCAATTTCAACAAACAAAAACATTAAAGCTTCTTTTGAGTTTAACTCTATATTTGTTGTTGTAATATGATCTATGCTTGTATACATTATCCTCCATCTTTATTAACTTGCTTGTCATTTTGATCAATCTCATTTGTTCACTAATTATGTGGTTGTTATTACCAAAACCAACAATTAGGGTTTGATTGTACTTATAGGCCTACACGTCAAGAAGATAGTAAGGCGAAGGCCTCATAAACGAAGATTTGTGCGACGAGAAGATACCGAAGGCAGTGTCCATGAAGACAAAGACCTTTACATCAAGGAGGTCCTAGAGGTGAAGACCTGCACATTGAGTGAGATGATGAACCGTGCTATAGAAATGGTAAAAATTTTAAAGTTCAAAGATGAAGTCATCCAAGAGAAAAATATCAAACTACCTATCGCTAAAAGCATCTAGAGTCAACATTTGTATAAGATAAAGCCATGTGATTTCTCCATGCTATTTTTCACGAGGGTTTTGGGATTGAGTTTTTAGTGGCGCATGCATGTGTGGTTGTGAAGGGCAATCCTCACAATAAAGTTTTGAGTTGTAAATATATACTAGGTCATGTAATGTCGGTTAAAAATCTAGTAGCCAAGTGCATATTGTCGGAAAAAGCCTATATGGCGTATAAGCCAACTCCCTTTTAAAGTGGACTAATAGGGATCAGTGTAGTGTTTTGTAAAACTCACCCTCGTTTGAGGGGTTTCTTGTAAAATGTCTTGCCTATATATATAGTGCTAAGGGTATGAGATCAAAGGACTCCCTCCCTCTCACTTAAAAATCATCGCCACTAGTACACTCTCTCCATCTCTCTATGTTTGTTCAAACAGTAGTTTCAAAATTTAAATGTTTAGATCTAGATTTTAGGAATACCTAATTTGAAATTTTTGGCTCCGCCACTGATTGCTAAATCTATAGTTTAGTAGACATATATTAGTTATTTGTATCATGACGAATTTAGATTCAGTTATTTGCTTCAGTGTTAGAGAGGATTCAGATGTACACTGCGGTTAGTAGGATTTTATACGTTAAGCTTTGTCGGATTTTAATTCCAAAATGAGTTTTGAATTCAAAATTACTTTTGAAATCATGTAAAAACTTGACAAGATGGGACGACACGTCTGCCTACTCCTACTGTCAGTGCTAGGCTCTAATATCGTTGCGTCCGGATAGTAACCACTACACACACGGAGACGGACGGAGCTTTGGCCGTCCAGGCCACGGCCGAACAGTGGTTTGGATACGACACAACACGAGCGAGCCACACCACACCACGCCACCGACACGCACGGGCTCGAGCCGGCCGGTGGGCGTCTCCTGCGACGTCAGGGCTCGTGTGACGTCGACGTCGTCGTGAGATTTTTTTGGAGACTACTCCTAATAAGGGTTAGTGTAGTGTTGTGTAAAACTCAACCCCGTTGAAGGGATGCTTGTAAAGTGCTAAGGGTATGAGCCACTAATACATTATCTCCATCTCTTTATATTTGTTCAAACAAGATCTAGATTTCATGAATACCAATTTTGAATTTTTTTGGCTCCGCCATTCATACTAAATCTATAGTTTAGTAGATATATATCAGTCATTTATTTATTTATATCATGACAAATCCAGATTCAATTATTCGCTTTTCAGTGCCAGAGAGGATTCATATTTACACTCCAGTTAGTAGGCATAATACATGCATGCCTTATGATTTTGAGGACCCTCTTGCGAAGTCATCGTGAAAGCCCCTCTAGACCCTTCATCATGTCGTAGTGATGAACTGGAGGGAGGAGGCGGTGGCGATGCTTGAGAGAAGCGGCATTTGCCCCTGTATTTAGAGGGATGATGTGTAATGGAGAGATAAAAGTGTACGTCAAGCCACTGCCACTTGTTATCTACATTAGCAAATCCCTATTGGTAACACTTGCTCATTTGTTAAATATGAATGGTTTTGATAATCCAATGGCTAAAGGTTTATGGCGTTCAAGTTAGATGGATAGAATTAAACTCGAGCGATGATTTGATGGCAAAACAAACAAACAAACAAACAAACAAAGTGACACTATTTTTGAAAAATGACATGGCTATGAATTATTCGTCCTCTAGGCTCTAGGTGACATGAATTTAGTTGAAAACACTCTCTAAGTTTAATCATAGTTTAATCATATCAGAAAATGCACTTTTTTATTTGCTAAATAGATGACAAAAAAAAAAAAAAAAACTCGACCCACTGGGGGAGACATCCCGGACATTGTGCTTAAGAAGAAGACCTTCTCATGCAAGTCGAGAAAACCCCCGAACCTCGATCCCACCCATACACAGCGGCACCGCAGCTCATGTGAGGCTGGGCTGGCCACATACCCGTGCTTTTGGCATGAGGGCGACGAGGGGATTTTTACCCTCCCCCTCCCTCCAACCAAACATGAGATGGAATCACTCCCCGAGCCTAAAAACACACCAACGAGCACTGAGAATAAATATATATAAATTCCTCACTGCGAGCGCTCAAGTGGGGGTTCTCAAGACCTCCCGGTAGTGTGCCAACCGAACACCCTGAATCCGTGGACATGGTGGCAATAATAATCATATGACAATTTTCCTTGTTCGCGAAAGGTAGTACATAATCAGTTCAATGACTGTTTTCTTTGTATTTGGTTATATTTACCACTTTCTGTTTTTTCGGCTAATTACCCCTTTCTTGATCTTCTTTTAAGGTCACTCGACTCACTCCTCTCTATAAATTTAACCATCCGAAGTCGAAGCCTAAAATTTCCTGAAACAGAAGAGATCTCCTTAACCGACACAGGGGCCCTACGTTCAGCGCCTGCTGCCGTATGCCTTGCACTTGCACGTGAGCGTCGGCGCCCCGCAGCCTGCGTAAGCAGGCACGCAACGCGGACGCGGGCGCGCCGAGCGGAGGAGAGCGAGTCAATCGCGACGCGCGCACGCCCTTCTTCTGGGCCCCTCTGGCGTACACGACACCACGCGAACGCCGCTGACGCCGGGCCCCGGAGCACGAACTGGGAAAAGAGCGCCTAGTAACCGAGCACTGGAGCAGAGGCAGCAGGGGCAAAGTGGAAGGGAGGAGTAGGCGGAAACCAAGCAACGGAAGCGTAAGCGTTAGGAGACGAGGCGCCGAGGGAGGGAGGCAAGCGAAGGCCCCGCCCCGATCACACCAAACGCTTCGTGCTGCTGCCCCGTCTCGTCTCTTCTCGTCGTGATCTCAGGGCAGCGGATCCATCTCACGGCGGCGGCGGCGGCGGAGGCGGAGGCGACCTTCTTAGGCGCGCCACCGCCATCCTAGCCGAGCGCGCGGCGATCCAGATCCAGGTACCCCTTCGTGGACTGCCCCTGCCCGCGCCTCTCTTCTCCACTCCGTCGGCGTCCGCGTGTCCTCGTTCCCTGAGACATCACCGGCGTGCAGTGGCGATACGATCCGATCCGATTGCCCGTTTTCTCCGCAGCATCTCTTCCCCTTTGTCTGTTCTGACCTCTGAGCTCTGAAAGTCGAATATGCGCTGTTTTCCCCAATCCATCCAGTTGGCTGCTTCCGCGTGGTGGAGTTCGTACCGATATAGGCGGTTTGGTACTTTTTGGTCTATATTTTCCTATTTTTCTATGTGAGTGTTCAGCTGTGAGCCCCATGGCCCTCGTTTTATCCGCCCGCCGCTTTGGAATGAAATGCACTGCGAATTTGACGCCAACACAAACTCTGTGAATTCTGACATGTATTTGTGAACCGTTTTATGGCAGTGTTCTGGCTGCCGTGTGCACTGAATCAGTGATCGAGCAGAGTAATACAAAGCGGGAGGGCCTGATCATTTGAGCTGCTTTTGTGGAGAATGTCAGGTATGACCAGGTGCTTGTTGTCGTAGCTATATGTATGCAATTTTAATGAGCCGGTTATGCAATGCAGCTGATGTTCTGGGGTTTGTCATGGTCTCTTGCAGAGGGTGGTAATGGGGATAGCATAGAGATATCTGTCAGTAATGATGAGAGGAGGAATAGGGCAGATGCCGAGATCTCGGAGGACGAGCCGAGGCACACCAGGATGCGGTCGCTCAGGAAGAAAGCCTTGCATGCATCGACTAGGCTGACACACTCGCTAAAGAAGAGGGGGAAGAGAAAAGTGGACAGCAGGGTGCAAAGGATAGCTATAGAGGATGTCAGGGATGCTGAAGAAGAGCAGGCGGTGAGCTCGTTTCGAGAGCTTTTGTTTTCTAAGGGCTTGTTACCAGTCAAGCATGATGATTATCATATGATGCTCAGGTTGAGACCTGAGGAAATATGCTCATATTGTTATTTTCAGCTATACAATGTCACTGTCAGTTGGTGATTTCCAGTTCTGTGCTGTAGATTTTTGAAGGCGAGGAAGTTTGATTTTGAAAAGGCAGCACAGATGTGGGCGGAAATGCTGCAGTGGAGAAAGGAGTTCGGTACAGACACAATTTTCGAAGTAGGATGTTGTCTATTCTAAAATGTTGATATCAAAATTATATGAAACAATACTGATATATAGATTATTTATTTACATGCACCGTATGACTTCTAAGATTGCTCATCATATGCTTCTGTAAAACTATGTCATGCACTCTAACAGTAGCTAACTTGATTCCTTGAAGGATTTTGAATTTCATGAGCTAGAGGAGGTCGTGCAATATTATCCTCATGGTTACCATGGGGTTGACAAGGAAGGCAGGCCTGTCTACATTGAGTTGCTTGGGAAAGTTGAACCCAACAAGCTTGTACAAATTACGACAGTTGAGCGCTATATTAAGTATCATGTACAAGAATTTGAGAGAGCTTTCCGGGAGAAATTCCCTGCATGCTCAATTTCTGCCAAAAGGCATATAGATACTACAACTACGATATTGGATGTCCATGGTGTGGTACGTTAGTTGTCTACATTGTTATATTAACTCCATTATTTATCTTGATTCTCAAAAGAGATAAACACAATAAAATTAAAGAGAAGAGCATTTCCTGCTTTCCTTTGCAACATCATCCCTATAACTTAATCTTATTTTTAATTATCAGATATCAGGATTAGAACAGTACTTTTACCACCAATTACAGTTCTGACAAGATAGACATGCAAACTTTGGTTAAATTTGCAATTATCAGAAGTCTCCATAACACAGATATTGTTTAAAACATCCCTGTAATTTTATTCAATAGGATTTAGGATGTTTTAATGTTTGTGGAAAAATTGACCCTTTTAGAGAAAAAGGACCAATGCTTGTTGTTTTTCCAAAAATTCTACTTCAACTAGATATCTGCTTGTTGTTTTTCCAATCTCTGTATTCTACTTCAACTAGATATCTAAATGAAACCTACTCCTTTTAGGAAAACTTATGCAGTGGATTTTATTCTGATACTTTCTTTACCTTTTCCAAATGCTTGGATATAATTATAAACCCATCGATCCAAAAAAGAACCATTGATAGAACTGCAGATGTTGGTCCTCTGAAGTACTGATGCAGGCAATTGCATTTTATCTTTTTTACTTCATTTTTTAAACCTACTTCATTTGTTTTCTGTAAGCACGATGTAGTTTGAAAAAGCTCAGATATCTAATATGACTTTCCTTTTTCTGTTCCCTGTGATATAGGGCTGGAAGAACTTTAGCAAGATTGCGAGGGATTTGGTGCGTTGTGTGCAAAAAATAGATGGTGACTATTATCCCGAGGTTAGCCTTAGTATAGATACGTTTGAATGTAGCTTGGTTTGAAACCATTCTGATTACCAAGCACGTCACATTATGCAGACACTACATCAAATGTTTATTGTAAATGCGGGACCAGGTTTCAAGCTGATATGGAGCACTGTTAAGGGACTTCTTGACCCCAAAACGTCATCTAAAATACATGTACTGATTTTGCAGCCCTTCCCAATTAATTATCCATGTTTTTATCTTTGTATAGCTTCATACCTACTCTTTGATTTCAGGTTCTAGGAACAAAATATCAAAGCAGACTTCTTGAAGCTATTGATGCAAGGTTGGTGGTTGTTTCTCGAAAGGTTATTTTATTGGTGAACCTATGTGCAAATCTTAAGCAAAATGTATCTTCAGCCAATTGCCAGAGTACTTTGGTGGTTCATGCACGTGTTCTAACCACGGAGGCTGCCTGAGGTCTAACAAAGGCCCCTGGAGTGATCCTTCAATCATGAAGGTAATTTATGACGGATGCCTTCTTACTGTATTGTAGTCTACTATTTTTTTTATGGCACATCAGTATATTTTACTGCATTGTAGTTGCTGCTGGTGATGACCTATTTTTCTATTGTAGCTTGTACATAGCATGGAATCGTTGAAGGAAGTAGGGCAAGTATCTGATATAGAAGAAACAGTTACAGGCTCTGTGAGATTGCGTGCTCTCAAGGTAATTTTACTGATTTTGATGTCTCATGTGCTGAATAAGCCATTTTGTTCTCCAATTTTGACATTGGATGTGCTGCTCTTTCTTCTTTCAGTTACCAGAACGAATTAGTGACACATCAAATGCTGAATCAGGTTCAGATGCTGATGATCTTGGATCCCCTGTGGCTCCTGAAGATGTTGAATATCCTATTTTGGCCCCAGTTCGAGAGGAAGTAAAGACTTACTAAGTTCTGCTATGTTTTTTTTTTTTTTTTGATAAATCTCATTGTTTTTCTTGTGTGTCTATCTTGGAACTATGAAGATTCTAACTTGCATATCTAGGCTTTCATTAGAAAATAGGTGTTATGTTTCTTTTAGCCACATGCCACCATGTAGGCATGTTTTGTAACTTTGTAGTTTATTCATCTCTGAGTCTTTACCCTGCAGGCGAGGGAATCAGGATATACAACATACAGTGGTTCGATTGGAATGCCTCATATGGCAGATAAAGCTCTAGGATCCAACAGGAGGTACAACTCGACTGGAAATGAAATTAGGCAGTTCAATACAGGACAAGGTTCCCTGATAAATGGGAATTTACATGCGCTAGGTATCCATTTAAAATTCTACATTATTTGGTTAAGCTTCATAAAGGATTTGTTATACAGCATAATATCTTCAAATCAGTTCTCACCTTGATGTCCAGCCTGTCTCATGCTTAAATATGGGTTCAAATCAGCAGGTCAGCGTGCCCCAAATGATGGTATAGGAAATGATGATGGGTTCTTGAAATATATATCAAGAAGAGTCGTTGCTGTATTTCTTAAAGTACTCTCATTTTTGCGGTTCTTCATTCGTCGACGACAACAGTTGGAAAACGTTCATTCACATACTGCACCTGCACCTGCACCTGCACCTGCACCCAGTAATCTGGCAGATATTCAGACAATTAAGGAAGATCGTGTAAATCCTTGCCTGGAGCGTCTTGATCGACTTGAGTCAATGTTTAATCAGCTGAGCAGAAAGCCTCCAGAACTTCCACAAGACAAGGATCGGGCCATACAAGATTCTTTTGACAGGATAAAGTCCATTGAGTTTGATCTGGAGAAGACAAAGAAGGTACCTGCCAAACAATGTTTTATGGATCTTATGCTGCTTATAATTGCTTTGGGCTTTCTCCTTTATGGCTCAAGCACCATGGTACCTTTTACATCACTTCTTTTTACTAAACAAAATGTTTGTTCACTCAGGCAATGCAAGTTGAACTTGTATATGAAAGTTGGTTTTACCAACTTATTAAAAACTGGCAAGTTTGTGATGCTAAGATTTCACATTAAAGTACAAAACATTGCCACTCATTGTTCAAAAACAACTACAGGGACCAATCTATGTAAGCTTTTGATTTTGTTGGGTAATCCCTAAACTGTTCCTAGGTTGAAATATCTTTAGGGCAACTTTGTGGGAACCCACGGTTCTATATTTGATTGATATACTTAAAACACATCTTCTGATGATTTTGATTTTTGAGTCTCCACTACTTACATTTCATAAAGTCCTGCTTTTTTCTAGACTGCCATTATGTGGTAGGTTTTTGCTATGGCACAAGGTGCATACCAAGTAGTTATTATTCATCAGATACTGTTCATTATCTGTTCTTGATTTAATTAATAAAGACATTTTCTGGTCTCCTGATATCTGTTTGTTATTTGTTCTTGATTTGACCGGTGAACTTATTTTCATTATTTAATAATACTAGATATCATTCATTAGATCTGATAAGCTTATTTTCCTTTGTTCTCATTTTTGTCGTTTTTGTCGATTTTTTTTTCAAATAATATACTATGTAGTTACGTGGCCTTTTTTTTTTGCGTGTGTTCCAGGTGCTGCATGCAACAGTTATCAAACAAATGCAGATGGCGGAAACCTTGGAAGCTGTAACAGAACCTGATCTTAGGGTAAGTATGACATCATGCAATTGTTACTACACTATCCATCAAGTGTCTGTCTAATATCCAGTTCAGGTTGGCATGGATAGTGCCCTGATAAAGTGACACATTCAAGCTATTTCTGCCTCAGATATACTGATATTATAGAATATATGAATTTGCAATCATGTATATCGTAATAGTCACATTTGTGCATGTTCAAGCTATTTCTGCCTCAGATATACTGATATTGTAGAATATATGAATTTGGAATCATGTATATCGTAATAGTCACATTTGTGCATGCTAACTTTTTTTTTTCTTTTTTTTTTTGTGCAGCGGAGGAAATTTTGTACATAATACACTTACCTGCAATGTACAGAAACAAGAGATAAAAATGGCGATTTACTAATATCTGCTGCCTGACAGAGAATCGAACTACATTGCTTTGTACATGGTCGCCTTTTGCCGATTATCTTTCCCAGTCTACTATAGAGATGAGTGACATGGCCTGTTAGCCTCAATAACAACAGATAGTTTACTTGTGATAAAATGAAGAGATAGTCATGAACAGCGTCCTGGGAAATCACCGGACGCTGCCCAATCTATAGAGCAAAAGGAATTCTGTGTTATGCTCCTCTATTCGCTGAGCCTCCTGATCTGATGTATGTATCTCAATGCTCCGTGCGTTTTTCTTTTCCTTTTTTTTTTTCAGAACAGTTAGTTTCACCCAGAATTCAATCCATTTTTGGTTGGTAGATACTATATGAACATCTGATAGTAACTTGGTTTTCTTACAACTTTGCAACTAACAAAAATCTAGTGGTGAGCACGTTGTTTCAACGTATTCACGTCTAACGGTCAAGTGCTTGCATGTTTGCATTTAGATTCTGTAGCATGATGATTGATTTGCATGTTTGCATTTAGACTCTGTAGCATGGTGATTGATGAGGAATGATGTTCGTCTACATCATGACTTCATGAATCATGAGCTGTCTGCCAATTGAAGACACATGGAACTGAGCTGTCAACTAGACCACATCCATTTGCTAGAGGGCGGCAGATGTCGTTTTCTGGCAGAAGAAGAGGTAATGCACGGCGAGGACTATGGTGTGTGCAATGGGAGCAGAGCACATGGCTACGAGGAAAGAGTCGCCGTCCAACTGCAAAGCTTTTGAACCTGTCCCTGTCAATGACGTGAGAATCTGAGCACGAAGCCACGGAAAGACTCCACCCACTGTAGTTTTTCTTGCCTGCTGATCCAGGGTATTACCAACAGCAACAGGTCCATTTCCCACTACAGAGGGAATTAATCCACCAGTCTATTGCCCTCTTTTCTTCAACGGGTAAGGAGTTATATATTATTTACTCCACACAATGACTAATTACCGCGTCAACCAAGTTCAAATTAAATCTCGAGTCAATCTGCTCGGCACAAGGTGGGAATTAAACCTTCACTACTTTCCCTAATATCGTCAGTCATTCTCATCTAGAAACCGCTTTAGAGCATCTTGAGCAGACTCCTGGCCTTCTCTCAAAAATAGCTATCCGCGTTGAGAAAGTTGGCTTAAAATTCTTGCTCCAATAGTCCCTAAAATACTATGCACCAATCACAACTACCTAGTCCCACCTACCCCAGCACGCAAGAACGTGCCGCCGTTCACCTTTGTTGGTCGTTGGATTGTCTTCCAATGTCAAGTTAGCATCAAATGGAGTCGATCATGATTCATGAGGGATACGCTACGGTCAATTGACAGAGTCTATCACATTTTGGTTTTCCTGGTTCGCCTCCCCACCATTGAGCTTAGCCGCCTTCCCATCTGTCGTGGAAGGAGTTGAGACTTGAGAGGACACTACTATTGGTCAACATATTGGGGAGGAGGATACTGGGGCAGAGTGTCAGCAAAGGTGAATTTGAGAAGAGAACCAGACGGATGAGAAAAAAAGAGAGAGAAGGTTGTTCTGCTGATTTATAAGCCTCTGATTTAATCGTATTCTTTGGGAGAATAAGCTGAAAACAAAACTTATCTTTAAAAGAACACCTAATCCTAATCACCGCCTTTGATTTGATCGTCCGTGATCCTCATCACTGTCTCTCTCGAGCCCAGCTACATACAGCTAGCGTCCACTGCCAACCTCCCCACCGTCACATAGCGGGAACAGAGGAAAGAATCACCAGACAAACCGCGTCCGCGTCGAGTCTCTCGGCTGTCCGGCTCCGCCGTCTCCAAGCTACAGCTACCCCGTGCTCGTGCAGCTCTCCATTCCACCCCGCGACGCTAATTAATTCGTCTAGAGCTTGCAAACACCACCAGCGAAGACGTCGTGGCGTGCATGTGGGCGGCCTCTTCGTCCCGCGTCCCACAGCCACCGCTGCCGTCGTTGTCCTAGATCCGACAGCCTCACGAGCTCCATTCCCTCGAGGCCCAGCCATCCCGGTGTCCCACCCAGCAGCAGCGGCGGCGGCGAGTTCTTGCTTGCTGCGGCCGGGCGCATGGCGATGGCCGGGCGTGACCTCTTGGTGCTCTTCTTCTCGGTCGCCGTAGTGGCTGGGCTCACCTCTGCGGCGAATGGTCCTTTCTTGTCCGGTACGACTTCTTTGCTCCGGTGTTTCTTTTGCTGTCTGTTTCGCTTTCCGGTTCCGTAGCTGATGGGATGAGCTGGTTCTGTTTGCTTTGCATGAGCAGATAGCGTCTTCCAGCCGAGCACCGGATCTACAGGGAGGAGCTTGCTGCAGGCCAAGAATAGTACGTTTCATCCCTGCTTTCTCCTTTAACCACTTCAACCTTTGATTGATTCGTGGATTGGGTGATTTTGATCTGAGATTGGGAGTTATGTGTTAGCGCAACGCTCCATTGATGGCGTAACAGTTTGGGTACAGACTGGATTACACAACCTCTTGGAAGAGAGATGTCTCGAGTTTAGCAAGCAATTTGGATGGAGGAATGGAGAATCGGAATTGGGGAAGGAAGATAGCTCTAGACCTAGGGAGAAGGGCTAGAGGGAGAGGAACCGGAGGAGGAAGATGAACAGGACAACTCTTGTATTCAATTCATTGAGTTCTCCTTGCTGATGCAGCTTCTCTTCCTGTGGTGTTGCCCTTCGGTTGCTTGGGCCAGTAGGCAACATGGCCCATGGCGCAACTCCAGCTCATACCTAGTATGATTCCTCACATTCTCCCCTCCATAAAATTTGACTTGCCCTCAAGTCGATGCAAAAATGCCAAACCACCGATATCCCATGGCACTTGTGATTCTTCAGTGCTATGCCTTGACTTTGCTCCATTTGTCCTTTTCAGCTGTTACATATTCAACTCCCTGCACCTCTGGCAACTCCTTTGTTGTACATCAACAAATCTTTATCTTCATGGTTGCCCAGACTATTCCGATGTAGTTGCTCCTCTGAGATGGACTAAAAGTGTATGCTTAGCCAATTTGCGCATGCTGCTGCCAATGTTCAGAGCTTGACAATACTGAATTAGTGTAATTAGATTTAGGTGCACAAGTCTGAAACTTCCTAAAGGTAGAAAAGCCTGCAGAAAGGACCACCTTATCACTTCTGCTGACATAGACATACTACAATCTTGTTGGGAGATAGCAACTCAAGAATCACTTCATTCTCTTCCCGTGTCATTCTCATGCCATTGTCAACAGAAATCACCCTCTCAATCTTGTAGGGCATTTCAAACACATGCCAGAACAAACCACCATGCATCTGCATATCTCCTGGATCCCATTGCTCTTGTACTTTCCTCGTATAATATGTAAGCATGGCATGAATCACACTGCCAACAAGAGGAAGCTTACAAATAATTCTGCATGCTGTTTCCACTGGTAGCACCTAAGCCTGCCCCTACTGAATACAAACACTATTGTCTGCATGTGCTGCAAACCTATCAATATATGTTAAAGGAAGCACAATACTCTTCTTACACCTCTTGTATTTGTACAATTGGACTGTTGCTTTGACTTGTTATCAATCGCTGCCTCAAACTAATTATCTCCATCATGCAACAGTGCAACTTTTGCTGTTGCAATATTGGTCATAAACAGAATGAACTCTTAACCATCCAATTTCCAGCAGCTCAAATAAACAATGGAGTACAGCTAGTACTGTCAACTGCAGAAGCAAAGCCTGTATGTCCAAAAACATTGGTCAACAATGATTTGTACTGAAATATCCCAACTCGACAACTCATCATCATGCTTCTGCTGCCAAACTACAGAAAATTTAGGCCATTGAGCACTCACAGAATGCTTATTGCCAAAGCCCTCATGATACTTTCCATCCTCTCTAGTGAGAGCTGCGCCCAAGTTGTAGTTTCTCAACAAATTAGCACAGGCTGTAATTCTGTTCCACAACCCAGCACACCATCTGCTCACTGTTATCTTGATGAAAATGCACTCTAATGAATCAACTGAGATTTATTCAAGGACAGGACAGCACAGAGTGAAAGCTCCAACAAAAAACTGTTAAAGCTGTCCAATCGAATTTCACAGATGCTAGAAATATGTTCATGGTAGTGACCATAGAGTCAACTGCAGCAATCCTTTGGATAGAATACACAAGTTTGCAAAATAACCACTGCATACACTTATGCCATGCAAGTCCAAACATACCATCACATGGCCTCTCGAATCAGCATAAGGGAACTCACTTCTATCACAATCCTGTGTTTCCAGTTTTCTTCAGTTTCAGCATGCACAATGAGATCTCGATAAACTGCAGATGTCCTAAGCAATATGGAACTTCTCCATGCTGTAACCAAATGAGTAACATTGAAGCACGGCCATGGCATTGGCTGAATCTTATTACTACAATTAGCAATCTTCATGAGTGTATACAATGATAGCCATAGAACAACTGTCCTCTCTAGGCCGCCTTGCTCCTTGCTCCTGTCAAGCAGCACATGCTGACAATGGCTCAACAGCTTGCGGACACATAACTTGCAGTTGCAGGCACCAAGTGTGTGCTCTCTTGAAAACATGTCTATATCCAGTGCCATGGTAGTCCAGAATGAAGGTGGAACAACCTTGGAGATGCTCCCTGACATCCTCAGGCCAGTGATGCAACTGTGGGAAGCACCATGACCCTTGGCCATTTCATTGAACCCATGGTGGGTGTCATGCACTAGCAAAGTTGAGCTTGAGGTCACAAGGCTTGGAATGGAGGCGGCGAGCAGTGTAGATGTTGGAGATGGTGTTAGCGCAGCTTCTGCAGCGTACATTGAAGCCATAGTGTCCACGTCAGTGCCTGGGAATTCCTTTGAACACTTGGTCGGCATGACAACTGCGACGTCACTGTCTATCGAGTCAATGGCTAGGGCTGCTGCGGCAGCAATGCTGGTGTCCATGTCGGTGATGGTCACCTCAGTGATGTATATGCGGAACAGACTCTTCACTACTAAAGCTTCAATGATGCATGGGAGGAACAGACTCTTCACTGTTAAAGCTTCAATGATGCTTAAATGATGGTCACAAGGTGCATATTGCATGCTTATAGACAGAGTGACATGAAGCTTGTGGACTTGGAGAAACACCTGTTCGTTAGAATTATGAGCCACCATTGGGGAGTATGGCCAAGTTTTTCTATTTGTAAAACAAAAATCCAAACCTTAGGAGCTATCAAAATGGTAGAACCTGATGGTGATACGCTTTTGTTAGCCAATTTCTATTCATGTCCTTGTCAATACATCCCCAATCCTTACCATAGAGGCAATAGAGAGCGAAACAAAAGAAGGATATTATCAAGCCTGTGTGCCCTATGATGGTGAAGCAGGAACCCTTTTTCCTTCTAAACTGAACTGTTCAGAATTTGGATCGGAAAAATGAATATTGAAATCAATTGTTAATGCGACATGGAAAATTTCATTGGAGGAACTAAAAGTCGATTAAGAAGGCTGGTCCTAGCACTGATCGGCAACAAAGAAACCAAATTCTTCAAGGTAGCACCTCTGCAACCTTGGTGGCTTATTGCAATTAGGAATACATATATATTGCTTTTATCTTGTGCTGAGTAGAACAAACTGAGCATATCTTATGTGATCTACTGTGTTTTGTCTCTCAACACACCTTTGGTCACATTCCATACTTTTACTACTTATATATTGCACAATTATATTTTCTAATTTTACTAATGCCTACCTATGCTTATCATCAGGTTGCCCTGTGAACTTTGAGTTCCAAAACTACACAATCATCACAAGCAAGTGCAAAGGGCCAAAGTTTCCAGCCAGCCAATGCTGTGCCGCACTCAAGGAATTCGCGTGCCCTTATAGAGATTACCTCAATGACGAGAGCAACGATTGTGCATCGACAATGTTCAGCTACATCAACCTCTATGGCAAGTATCCACCAGGGCTGTTTTCCAGCGAATGCAAAGAAGGCAAGTTGGGGCTTTCTTGTGCAGATGTCCCCCAGAGGGACGTTACCGCTGCAAACAGTGGTTATCACGCTCAAACCAGCTTGCTTGCGTTGATTACTGTCTTGAGTGTGGTAGTAGCGTTGTTCCACTGAACTATAACACCATTCATTTTCCCCAAAGATGGTGTGTTACAGCTGATGAGGCTTGAGTTGCACCTTTTGGTGCTCATGGTGGGCTTCCAGGTTCTTCCTTTTATGTGTAAAATCTCTCTAATGTAATTCATTACCTGCTGCATATTTTTCTGAATTCGATTTGATCTGTCAGTGTCAACGTTAGCTTCTATCTCAGCTAACAGTATCATTGTATTGTGACCGTTGTGTTAAATTTGGACGAGTATATATAGAATATATCATCCATATGAATGATTTGCCTGTTAATGTTGGGTCAGACGTCAGAGGAATGGAATTGATGCTTCACCATATTATGTTCCTCTGGAAAAATGCCGTGTTTGCAACTTAGAAAGTATTGTTGCAACTCCAGATTATGTTCAACGGCGGTCAAGACAGCTTAACCTTTCGGTGCTCTCCAGAGATTAAAAAAAGAGACCCAATCCATACGATCCGTATATCAACAGAATGCCTGGTGGTCTGCATCACCAACCAGGAAAATCGCCACATGCGCCGAGAGCGCGCAGCGAAGCGCGCCTAATGTACTATGTAGCCGTATTAGACTATTAGTTAATGGGCTTATAGCATATTTAGTCCATTTTAGATTTACCCTAGCTAAACTTTAGTCTGCTAATTTGGCCAGCTAAAAAATTAGCCAAGGCTATTTGAAGCATTTAGCTGATTGGTGCTTATTTATCATGCCGCCCTTGTTAAACCTGACGTGGACATGGAAAAACAGAGTGGCATTTTCGTTTTTAACCATGCTTTAGCTCGATTGGAATAGCTAAAGGAATCGTGTACATTTTAGCCCTGGCTAAAGTTTAGCTAAGGGCTTGTTTGTTAGAGGGAGGACTAGAGACTAATAGGTACTAAAAATTAGTCCCAGCCCCTACCAAGAGTCCATTGGACTATGAACTAAATGTGACTAAAAATTAGTCTCATAGTCATCTTTCGTGGGCGCGATGGAATCACCTCCCCCTCTCATCTCTCACCCACCACCGCCTTGCCTCCGCTCGCCCCCCTCGCCTCGCCACGACAGCTCCTCGCCCATTGCCACCATGGACCCGCCACTCCCGCCTGGCGCCGAGCGGCCGCCTGCGCGCCCGACGATGCAGTCCCTCCTCACCTCCGCGAGCAGTGGGCATGGGTCACGCCGGGCGACGCAAGCAGGCAGCACAACTCTCGCGGTGGTGGTGGTGCACGGAGCGCGGTCGTCTTCACCATGGCCGTCCACCGAGCTTCCTGTCACTGTCCACAGCCACCGTGGCGGTAGATGTGCGGGTGGATGCCACCCTCGCCGCCATCGCTACCCCGCGCTGTCTAATGGAGCAGCAGCCATGGACGAGGAGGAGGGGCTGGTGGCACGACGGAGCCGCCATGCCCGTGCGTGCATCGTTACCATCGCCGTCCACCGAGTGTTCGATAGATTGCCAGCAAGGGAGAGCGGGGTGGTAACATCACCACGGTAGGATGCAAGGTAGTTGCACTCATTTTGTACCACACAAGACAAACACAGTCTCGACGACGAGGTACACCCTAGCAAACACGCTCTAGCTCACCCTATGCATGCAACCAAACACCCAGCCCTACATGTATCCCGCCTGGACAAATGTAGCATGGGTGGGGAAAACAGGCCTGGCTGGGTTGGGAAGACAACCAAACACGCCCATAACCTTCCCTAATAATCCTTCTATAAGGTGCCGAGTCTGCCGACTCTCGCCCCCTCTCGCTCTCCGACGAGGGCAACAAGGTGGGCCGCCGCCGCCGTCGATGCTGGTGCTGCTGCTTCTATCAGGTGCCGCCTCTCTCTCTCTCTCTCTCTCTCTGCCCCCTCCGTTGACATCTGCAGCCGGCACCTCTCCTCCGGTCCTCCCTGCCGCTTCCTCTCCCCTTCTCCCATGCGCCCCCCTTGCAGATCTCTCCCCACTCTATGAAGATCGAGAGCTCTTGTGGCCTGCTGCTGCCCCTCTCACATCACTAATTCTGCAGTTGGCCGGTGAGGAAGCTGCCATGGCCATGGGAGCCGATGGTGCGGGGATGGGAGTTTGGCCTTCACCAAACCCTGCTGGTCCTCCTATGCTCTTCCTCTTTCTTCTCCCTCGCCTCCAGGCGGCCTCCTCTTTTGCTTTGCTGGATTTTGGTCGTGGCGATGGGACGCCCAGGATTTGGACGCCTAGGCTACGACTTGAAAACCATGTCATACATGGGATCCCATCATACATATATCGAACATATACTCAATTTTTTCTCAAAATAATTGGGTATTCCTGGGAATACCCATGCATCCAGCTGGATCCGCCCATGATTGTGGGGTGGATGGGGCTAGGATGCTTCTGTCGTTGCAAATGTGCAACTGGTTTCTGGATGACATGATCACTCTTGGTGGTTTGGTGTTTCTGCTTGCAGGCAGGGGACACTTTCTCTCGTATGAGAGGATCAATGTCCAATTATTATGATGACTACGATGACATTGATGAAATGGAGGATGACTATGATATTGATGATCCTGCTGATGACATGGTAGATGAGCAGCGAGAGATTAGGGATTCTGATGCTGAGGATAATGATTATGGACAACCGGTGTGTCTCCTTTTCATTTTGTCATCAATTGCATGTGCAAGCAAGTCAAGCTTTTGAGATGCACAATTCTTATTGGATGAGTATCAACTGATGGCTACAAGCTTGTATCATTTTGAATGCTGATTTATCATATCTCTTACATGCCCCACATTGCTTCTTGCAACGGCAGCACAATATGCAGCAAATCAGTGAGATATTTATTTGGCGCATGATGCACCAATGTTGCCCCACATGCTACTTGTATGATTTTCTCATGTGCAAATCTTATTGGCTAGATAGAATGTAGTTCAGCTGATGTAGAGCATTTTGGCTAGGATGCTGTTGTAGTGTTTCATTTATGTAGTTGGCATGCCATACCTTAGCGCTAGTGCATGGCTAGACACTGAATCAAGAGTGACCCCCTCCCCTCCTATTGTGCATGCCTGTGTTTATTAGTTAAATGAATCCGTTGAACACTAACATTCTTGTTTCTATCTGTATGCACTTTAGAGTTGGCTGTTTTCTTTAATATAGAGTGATGTCCTCATACAGTTGCAAAATGTCTGTCTGCTGAAAATTGCAATTACCCAAATCATGGATTTGCTACTATCTACTCTTTTATCTTGCTAAAATTGCTCCTCTCTACTCTTAATTTCTGTTGGCTTTTCTATGTTGTTGCTTATTCTGTCTTGGTGTCTGAGCCCTTGGTAAATTGCTGTCATTTTGGGTTTGTTTTTGGAAAACATAATAGTATATAAGATGATGGTCATGTCCATGATTCATTCTATGAATCTATAATGTTTATCTTCTACCTTTATAGACACAAATTTGTGCGAGTTTGGTCTCTTTCTATTGTACCACCCCTCTGGTTTCCCATGCAAAGGAATTTTGAGATTCAACTCGCTGTTTGACTTGGAAGCTATGATACAATCCATTCCAATAAAATCAATGTTATATTGTTTATTGTGACTTCATTGCATCCTCAACCCTGGCATGGTGTACCATTTGTGTTACAACTAGAACATTGGTCAAGTTGCTTATATGACCAGTTATATTGCTCTAAGTGATTGTCTTTCTCTCTCTTTAGAATGATAAGATCCCAGATACTTCATCAGAGGATGCAAGAAAAGGAAGGGACATTCAAGGAATACCCTGGGAGCAGATAAACATAACCCGTAAAAAGTACAGACAGTCCAGATTAGAACAGTACAAAAATTATGAGAATGTACCTAACTCTGGAGAAGAAGCTATGAAGGTTTTCTTCTTGCTCTTTTTGGAAGTTCGTCTTGTATCTATCAGCATGTGGTTGACACTTGTCTTGGAATAGGATTGCAAACCAACAGAGAAAGGTGGAATGTACTACGATTTCAGACGAAATACTAGATCGGTTAAATCAACTATTCTACATTTTCAGGTGGAGTTAACTCCCTTTTGTGTATTCTTAATCCTTTGATAGAATATGACATAGGGTAATTACGAGTTTAGGTATTTTGTTGATAGAGACACCAATTTTCTGGACATTTTCTCACAGGAGCATGCTATAAATTTCATAAACCGATTCCGTACTTATAAAGTCTCTTTGTCTCTTGGAGTTGTTTTTTTGGGTAATATATCTGCTTAGCAATTTCTCCATGAATATTGACATATGGCAAGAAGTTTCAAGATTATCTCAATTGTGACTTAGCTGCTGTTCTATTTCACTCAACTCACTGTTTGTGATTGCAAACTAACTACTGATTCCAAGAGGAAGCTGCATGGACATTGAAACACCGACACACTTGTGTTGGTTTCTTGGATTATACCGATTACGCAAAAAAAAACTCAAGCTTTGCATGCAAGCCATGCATAGTGACAGAAGCACAAGGTACACCTGTTAAATGTGTGAAGGGTTGTGCTACCTTCACTACTCATTCAACTCCATCTATTTGGAGATATTATACTGAGAACTGAGGTGGTTCAATACAGTGGGTTTGTCTGCATGTTCCAATTACACAGTTCTTCATATGTTCGCTTTTTCAAAGTAAACTAACATTTCCCTGCATTTTAACTACCTGTTGCAATGGTCTTGAACTTTGATCAATGTTGCCCTCTCTTTTATATGGTTTTGGTGTAATATGAAAAAAGAGTCTGATTTGTGACTGCAGCTTAGAAATTTGGTATGGGCTACGCCCAAACATGACGTCTATCTAGTATCACATTACTCAATTCGTCATTGGTCAGCATTGAGTGGTGTGGATACTGAACTTATCAACGCCCAAGGACATGTGGCACCAAGGGAGGTATGATAGCATTTTCTTTTCTGTTGTGTGTGTTTTCATTCCATCCTCTATTGTTATTCAACGTATACTGATGATGGGCATTGTTGTACAGAAGCATGCAGGAAGTTTATTAGAGGGTTTTTCTCAGACTCAAGTTAGTACCTTGGCAGTCAAGGACAATTTACTGGTAGCTGGTGGGTTTCAAGGAGAGCTAATCTGTAAAGTAAGTTAACTATGGATCAAGTTCATTTGAATCCAAGCCGTTGATGTGCCAGCTGTTGGCACAGCAGCTTTGCTGTGGACTGTGGTTGCATTATCTCTGCTAATCAGTATATAAATCTATTTTTTTTCTTTTATTGGATGTTCACCGAAAGGCCGCAGCACACTATCTATTCTTACGACTGGAATCTTCCGTAGAAACTTGGACATATAATGCACACATTAGGCTAATGATGCCACTGGGTATCCCCTCCCTGTTGTTTGGGGGTATGGATTATCCAGTAAAATATGGAGATGGAAGGGTATCAACGGGTAAACCCATTACACCCATACCCACTCTAAACATGAGAGATGGTGGTGGTGAAGGAAACCCTTTGGGCTGGGGAGGTGGAGACAGTAACAGAGAATGTCTTTGGAGAGGCTCTGATAGCAATGCCAAAATGAAACCACTGGTAGCCTGGAAAAATGCAGCAAGCCAAAAAGAAAGGGAGGGCTTGGTATCGTCAATCTTAGAAGCCAAAACTCTGCTCTGCTCCTTAAACACCTAGACAAATTCTACAACATGGAAGAGATTCCTCGGGTCAAGCTTGTTTGGCATGCTCACTACTCCAGTGGTGACATCCCACATGCCAATATTGATAAAGGGATTTTTTGGTGGAAAGATATCATGAAACTTTGTGATCTATTTAGAGGAATCACTAATTGTAAACTTGGGGATGGATCTACTGTTCTTTTCTGGTCAGACCTATGGAATGACAATGTCATGCAGAGCAAGTTTCCAAGACTTTTCTCTTTTGCCAAAAACAAGAAGATTTCTGTGTTGCAGTTCCTTCCAAACAGTCACAGTTCCACCTTCCTCTGTCTGTACAAGCTTATCAAAAATATCAAAGAATGCACGATTTCAATCTATAGTTCTATACAGGTTCAGCAAGTTACAAAAGACTCTTGGCACTATATTTGGGGAAGCAGCAGCTATACATCTTCTAAATTCTATAATTTCCCCTATAGAAATGTTCAGTCCCCTGCTCCTTTTCTGTGGATCTGGGATTCAAAATGCAGTAACGAGTCTTCTCCTGGCTCCTGATTATGGATAGGCTAAACACAAAGAACCTTCTGAAAAGGAAAAAGCACAAGTTGGAGGGCAATAACTATAATTGCATTCTCTGCAATCAGAATGTTGAGGAAACTGCTTTCCACCTCTTCTTCAGCTGTCCATTCAGTCAGGCCTGCTGGCAACACTTGAATATGCACTGGAACTTTCAAAGTGATTTCTTCCAAATGATGATGCAGTCGAAACAGCAATACCAAAATCCCTTCTTTATGGAGATCTTCATCATTTCTGCCTGGCACATATGGAAGCAGCGAAATAACTTTATATTTAACAGAGGATGACCCTCTTTCTCCTCCTGGAAATGCTCCTTCCTGGATGAGGCTAGACTTCAAGCTCTTATAATGTCTGAAGACAAGCGCTCTGGTTTCCTCCTTTGTATAGACTCCTTTTCTTAGTTCTTAGCTGACTAGTGGCTCCCTCAGCCTCTTGGCTGGTCTGTACAGTTTTTGGCTTTTACTTTTGAATGAAATCTCACAGTGGGGGCCTCCCCTGCTGTATTTTTCGCTAAAGAAAACGGCAACGGAGAAAAGGATGGTGCAGACAAGCGCTGATTAGGCACAAGCTAGTCAGCCGAGGCCAGGAGACACACATCGGTGGCACGGAAGAATGCCAGAGTCACAACCTGGAGTGACCGGTGACAGCTTATGTTGCAGTTCTCCGTCTGCCATCCCTCATCCGCTCGCGTCATTTGCCTTGATGCCATGGTTGTCACTGGCTGCGGCCTGTGCGACTTTGGGATGGGGACTGACACTGGTGGTGGATGCAGGCGACGACAGCCACAGGCAGGCTATGGCCGCTGACCTGGGACTCAGCGTTACTGGGAGAGTTGATCACAGGACATTTTGATAATTAATCCACGCAGAGATTGGTGTAGGAGCAAATAAGGTTGTGGGCAGAAACGGGCATACCCATAGTCTATTCCCATTGGGCAATGGGCATACCCATGGGGATGAGTAAAATTAGTCAATGGATACTTTAGATTCTGGACTGGGCAACAGGTAATGATCTGCCCAACGGCATCACTTACATTAGGCAGCATAATGGCTTTGATCCATATAAATTGTCTATCCTGTAAGACATAATCTGTTGATCTTTTCTGTGATGGCTGCATTAGGAAAGGGGTTAGGATTAGAACTCTCACATCTCACCCCTGCAGCTAGACATGGCTGGTACAGCCGAGTAGATGGCTGGTACAGCCACTGTAGAGGTATGGCAAGAACATACCTTGTACCTTTGGATTAGGTAGGAGTAGATATGCCTTGTAGTGGCAATAGTGCCAGGCATGGTGGCTGTAGTCAGCCATATCTTAGGTACCATAGTTGGTACATCTAGTTGTGTATAAATAGGACCCCAATTGCAATGCAAAACTCAGCTCATTTGCCCCCAACATTCAGAGTGTTCAGAGTTCCAGCCACTGCTGAAACCGAGAGCAGAGTGTGTGTGTGTGAAGAGCTCGGCTCTTCTTCTACCTTGAGTCAGGGAAGAGGGAGAGGGGAGGTGAGAGTGATCTCACCTCGGTGCTTGGTGTAGGTGCCAACATATCCAACCATATTTTGCTAACAATCTGATGGATGTTATGTATGTGTTTACATGGTTAGTCTTTGTGTGTGCTCTCCATACTGATCTTCTGTTCAATTGATTATCTTCTTTTGATGTCAAATGCAGCACCTTGATCGAGAAGGTATCAGTTTTTGCTGTCGAACAACTTATGATGATAATGCTATTACAAATGCAGTTGAGATATTTAATACCTCTAGGTAACTTCCTATCTGTGTTACTAAAGATGCTATCTCACAGAATGCATATATTCATTTTGATTCTGTTTTTGCACCCCCAGTGGTGCTGTTCACTTCATCGCATCAAATAACGACTCTGGTGTGAGATACTATGACATGGAGAGATTCCAGCTATTCAAGCATTTTCAGTTCGAATGGCCAGTGAATGTAGGTTCCATTGGTTTCTTATCTATTTATGTTACCTTTTTGTTCTATATTTGGATCTTCTTGTAGTCTATCATTATTACAAGGTACATCTTTCTACACATGCTGTCAGTGAATAAAATTTACAGAATACATACTTTATTGCTATTCCATATGCCCCATAGTTGTGCTTGGATTATCAGCTTGTTCTACTTTCTTGGGCATGTTTTTAACGTATTGGTTATTACTGTTGGTCAATCTAGCAATACCGAGACATAAACCTATAGTTGGTTTGTTGAACAAATCCAAAATGCCTTTATATTTCTGTTGCCGCAGTTGATGACATAGTAGGCTCCCATCTTCTGGATACAGTATTAATAATAAAATAAAAGTGATATGCACTGTTTTGGCATCCTTCAATATACCTGGCCATTCTGGACATGTGATGCTAATGGGTCCAGCATCGGTATGAGTTTCACAAATAAGTACCCTCTGTTCCAAAGTAAAGTTCAAATAAATGCACCATCAAGACACATTTCATGAGAATTTAATGACACCGATTTGATGTGGTAGATATTGGTGCATTTTTTTCTAAAAAACTTGGTCGAATTTAAAGAAGCTTGACTTAGAACAAAGATAAAGTGAGCTACAATTTGGAATGAAGGGAGCATGTCAAGTTTAGTGCACTTCTTCATTACTTCTGTTGTTGTATCTGCGTTTACTTGTAGTTTGTTGATGCAGCATACTTCATTGAGTCCTGACAGAAAGGTAGTTGTTATTGTGGGGGATGATCCTGATGGTCTACTTATTGATGCCAACTCTGGAAAGGTAATCAATATGGTTTACTAAGCTCAGGTTAATAGACTGTTTGCATAAAAGTGCTGTAATGATGTGAGTCAGATCAGTTCATTTGATTTTGCTTCTGGATGCAGAGGCTTCATTCCATAAAAGGACATCGGGACTACTCATTTGCATCGGCTTGGAGCCCTGATGGGCGAACATTTGCTACTGGCAACCAAGACAAGACATGCCGAATCTGGGACGTGAGGAATCTCTCAAAATCCGTCCATGTGTTGAGGGGTAACCTTGGAGCCATCCGGTCCATCCGCTTCACCTCGGATGGCCAGTTCATGTCCATGGCCGAACCTGCCGACTTTGTGCACATCTACGACGTGAAGAGTGACTACGACAAAAGGCAGGAGCTGGACTTCTTTGGCGAGATATCCGGCACGTCGTTCAGCCCAGACACCGACACACTTTTCGTTGGTGTGTGGGATAGGATGTATGGCAGCCTGCTTCAGTTCGGCCGCCTGTACAACTACTCGTATCTTGACTCCCTGTTTTGATGTGGAACCAAACGGGTGTTGGGTTGCCGCAGTGATCTGAATGTTGTCAGCATAAAATAGGTGGTCATCCTTAAACTGACAAAGATAATTGAATTAATAAATGTTGTATGTGCCCGATGTGTATATATAAAAAGAAATGTATACAGATGCCTATTGAGAGACCAAGCTGAGATGTGATTTGGTCTACTCTCTATGTGATGAAATGATCGACATATGTTTGTTTGCAGGTCAGTGCTTGTGTGTGCTTGAAGAGTATGTTTGAGCTTGTGTGAAGGACTGAATACAGACAAACTTATCTCGGACCATAAAACCCAATAAGTACCCGGCTGGTATGCTGTTTAGAAAGGTGGTGAATTTGTCATCTTCGTCAGATCGTTGGTTTATTAAATGATTTTTTTCCTTAGTATGTCTTGGCTCATCTTAGGGAAAAAAAAAAAACGAATCTCGTAACAGTAAAAGTGGTGACTCCCAAGTCACATGTCGATCGGACACGGAAACCTTATTGTGTATATATATACACTCCAGGGCAGATTGAAGCGTCGACGCCGTGGATCTCGAAGCGATCTCTCCAGGGCTAGCACGTTTGGGTTTCGTAGTAAATCAACTGTCAACGCAGCCTTCGCCAGAACAAAGTAGGGTTTTAATTAACTTCCAACAGGCCATCGGAGGCGCGCACGGCCGGCCGGCCGGCATCGCCCGCGATACGAGTATACGACGACAGATTGGCCGGGTCACTCCGATCCTTGCTGGGAGGGAGGATGCCGATGGACCCTGATAGAAGACGGATCAATAGAGAGCTCAAAACCCTGCGGGACGACCCGCCGGACTTCTGCCGGTTCGGCGCCTCGCCGGTGACGGACCTCCTCCACTGGGAGGTGGTCATCGACGGCCCTGCTGGCAGCCCCTACGCCGGAGGGACGTTCCCCGTCGACATCGACTTCATCGGCGATTATCCCCGGACGCCCCCAAAGATCACCTTCAAAACCAAGGTAGTAGGATCGGAGTACGACCGTGCGTCGATCTCGATCCCTCTCTTTTCTCGTTTCAAGTAGATTCGATGACGATCTCTCTTATATGTTGTGCCATCCGTCCGCAGGTGTACCACCCCAACATCAGCTCAGAAGGGGAGTTGATGCTGGACATCTTCCACCAGAAAAACTGGAGCATGGCAATGAGCGTGGACAAGCTCCTCCTCTACGTTGTCTCCGTGCTCTACGACCCCGTCCTCGACTGCGACCCCATCAACGAGGACGTCGCCGATATATACGTGGCCGACCTTGACGTGTACGAGGGGACGGCCATGGCGTGGACCTGGGAGTACTCCTCGACGCCCATCGTCTCCCACCTCTGCCCGATCCAGCTGCTAGATCAGCATGGGGCTTTATTCCAGGTTCCAAACCCCTCTACTGCAGGAGGACACGAGCTGGAGCATCAGTCGCAGGCCTAGGTACCACAATGATGTCGCTGCTATGTCTAGGTGGTCTGCCTACAAAGAAAAAAAAGGATCGGAAGCCGCGACGACGCATCGTCGCCTGCCCATGAAACGAGGATCCTGGTGCCCCGTGAGACGTGGAAAAGTGTGGTGGCGTTTCTTCGGGGATGCACCGTGGCCTTACCATTTCCTACCTTTAGGCGGCGCTTCTCCTCTACCTTACTTCCTTTGTCTCACTGTAGTGGCCGCGCATGTTTCGCTAATTAGAAATGTTAGCTCAAATTTCTTGTATATGTTGATCTACACAATTGATTATATTGTTGGCTAAATTGTAAATGGTTATACTGACTTTTATAAAACTTATAATTAAATTTGTATTTAAAAGTACTTCTACCCTAGATTGTGACCGCATTATTCCCATTATTATACCGTACTTGAAAATAGTGATTCATCTCAACAAAAATCAAAGTTCTTTTAGTGAAGTGGGGTTCTCCTAATATTTTAGCATTCAACATTTAATATAAATTTTTCTTGAGAACTCTACCATTTTGGTAGTGATATTTTTTTTTTGAAAAGGGAATATATATTAATATCCTAGCTCCTACATCTAATAATACATACAGTTGTTCTTTATAACAAACAGAAGCACAAATGTCCACACAATCTCAAAAACAAACTCACAAGAAACTTTTGGTAGTAGGAAACACCGATAATGATTTTTAATTTGCATCTCAATTTTTGCGACAATATATCTATCGGTATATTATACATATGCATCAGTTGAAATTTTTACAAACTTACAACATATGTTTCAAGGAGTGTTTTTATTTATTGCACCGAATGTGTGGTTAGTACCAAATATTTTTCTTTGGTCCATTTTTTACAAACTTGCAATATCAATCCTGCTCCATCGTCCGTCATCACTCACTTTTTGGCTACTCTCACTTTCGAGGACCAATCTTCCACATGTGACTAGCCCCCTAAAACCTCACCCCTGACATATAGTAATAGACAAAACCCTCCCTCCCCCCACCCCACACACACAAAAGTAACCTTTATTGTGCCCAGTGTGAACCCACATATGAGGCCCATCAACCCATCTCCACGGGAGGTCATGTCCCAATCATTGACATCCTAGTTCCTAGCCCACCCCATCAATTAACCGATGAGACCCACCCTTTACACAACATGGCTCCATGGTGATGCCCATTTTTTCTATGTGGAAGACACAACTAAAATTAGGACTAGCCATCCCCCTTGGGGAGGTGAAAGCCCCATGTTTGGTTTTGGATAATAGCCATCCCCTTGGAGAGGTGAAGCCTCATGTTTGGTTTTTGGATAATTAATGACACCCAAGGATTAACCTTTGTGCTAACCCACGTATGTGTGTGAATCCATCTCCAAGGTGGTCCCCAAGCGAGATCCTAGTTCCTAGATAGTGTGATGGTCCAAAAGAGATGATCAAGTGCTCATCCTTGGAAAAGAAAGAAACATGTTTGGTTTTGGAAAAACAAAAAGGGCTCAAGGAAAAGGTATAAACACTCTTTATTTTTGGTGATCAAAACACTATAGAGAGTTTGATCATATTTTTGATCAATAGCTATACTATTGAGAGAGGATAATTCATCGAAATTGCGGTTATCATGTGCCACTAGGTGAAGTTATTCATGTTGGTGCATTAGTACCTATTGTTCTAACTTCTAATCCTTGCAAATGCTTTGAAAATATGCTAACACACATGCACATGGAGTACACATTTTGTGGTTGGAAAGTGGGAAAAAAAAGTGAAAGGTCCTAATGGCTAGAAGGGGGGGGAGTGAATAGCCTATTAAAAATTCTTGCAACAACACTAAGCACACGGGTTAGACAATAAGGTGGCGAATGTCACCAATATCCATATTTCTCATTGCATTCTCCAAGTTGGAACCACTCACATCATCATGATTTTCAACTTCATTTTGAGAGCCTTGGGTTTCATCAAATTCCACATCATGGACTTCTTCAAGCTTGCCACTACCCAAGTTCCAAACTCTATATGCTTTGCTTGTGGTTGAATATCCAACTAGGAACCCTTCATCACATTTCTTGTCAAACTTGCCCAATCTTGTGCCTTTCTTGAGAATGTAACATTTACATCCAAAGACTCTAAAGTAACCAATGTTGGGCTTCCTTCTATTTAGCAACTCATATGGTGTCTTGCTAAGCATCCTATGGCAATAGAGACGGTTGCTACAATAGCAAGCCGTGTTGATTGCTTCGGCCCAAAAGGAATGGCTAACATTGTACTCACTAAGCATTGATCTTGTCATTTCAATCAAGGTTCTATTCTTCCTCTCAACTACACCATTGGATTGAGGAGTGTAGGTTGGTGAGAATTGATGTCAATTCAAGCTCATCACACAACTCTTCAATTCTTGTGTTCTTGATTTCACTTCCATTGTCACTCCTAATCTTCTTGATGGATGTCTCAAACTCATTTTGAACCCTCTTGACAAATGTCTTGAAAAGCTCAAACACATCATTCTTGTCATGTAAGAAGAACACCCATGTGTATCTAGTGTAGTCATCAACTATGACAAAACCATACTTGTTGCCTCCAATGCTAGAGTATGATGTTGGCCCAAACAAGTCCATGTGCAACAACTCAAATGCCTTGCTTGTACTCATTGTGCTCTTGGTTGGATGTGCATTGTCATGTTGCTTGCCCGGACTTGACATGCTCCACAAGGTTTGTCCTTCTCAAACTTCACATTATTCAAGCCTCTAACCAAGTCATGCTTCATCAACTTGTTCAATTGCTTCATTCCAACATGACCAAGCCTTCTATGCCACAACCACCCTTTGCTAGCCTTTGAGAGTAAACATGTTGTCAACTTGACTTCTTTTGAGTTGAAATCAACAAGGTAGAGATCACCATATCTAAATCCCTTGAAGATCATATTTGCACCGTCACCACTAACCACTTCAACTTCTTGGCTTGTGAATATGCACTTGTACCCATGATCACAAAGTTGAGAAACCGACAAGAGGTTGTAATCAAGATGATCAACTAGCAACACCTTTGACAAGCTTTTCTCTTGAGTGATAGCAATCTTGCCTAGCCCCAACACATTGCCTTTCTTGTCATTGCCGAATGTGATTGACTCATATTCATCAATGCCCTTGATGCTAATAGTCTTGAACATATGAGAATCTCCGGTCATGTGTTGAGTGAACCCACTATCCATTATCCAATGCTCTCCTCCGGCACGGTAATTGACCTACAAAATAAGATCAATTCTTCTTAGGTACCCAATGTTGCTTGGGTCCTTCAAGGTTAGTCACCAAGGCCTTTGGTACCCAAATGACTTTCTTCTTTGAGCCCATCCATGGTGTACCAATGTACCTAGCACGAACACCATTGTTCTTCTTCACAAGCATATATGAATTATCAAGGTTGATAGAAGAGACATTGGTCCTCTTGTTCATGCACTTTGGCTCTAAATGACCAACTTGCTTGCAAGCTTTGCAATAGCTACCATTATTCTTCACAAAACGTGTCTTGTGAGTTACAAGGGTGGCCTTGCCTTTCTTGGGGATAAAGCCTAAGCCCTCCTTGTATAAGGATGCCCTTTGGCTACCCAAGCACATAAGCAAGCGGTCCTCACCACCATAGGCCTTAGCCAAGGAGTGATTGAGCTCCTTTACTTTCCTCTTTAAACAAGCATTCTCACGAATAAGCATAGGGTTGTCATTATCTTTACTAGAGATGGATATGCTAGTGATAGAGCTAGTGGAGGTCTCACACTTGGGGGTTGATTCATCAACAAGGATATCACACATGATGCTTGCATTGCATGTATCAACATTCTCAACAACTAAGCACAACTTGTGCTCATCAAGTAGAGAGGAATGAGCTTTCTCTAACTTAGAATGAGCTTTCTCAAGCTTCTTATGGTCTTCCTTTAGACTCTCATAAGATGCCCCAAGCTCATCAAGTTCTTGCTTAAGGCTCTTTGTTTCCTTATGCAAGCCCTTGTATTCCTTTCTACTTTGCTTGAACATGACAACGCACTCATCAAACATGCTTTGCAACTCCTCCCTAGTTTGAGTTGGCTCCTCATCATCACTATCACTATCACTATCATCATCATCATCTTTAGTGATAGATTGTACCTTAGTGGCCTTAGCCATGAAGTATGAAGGAGTGTCGAAGAGAGAGATCTTGTGATGCATAGCAAGGTGAGCTTGTCCCTTCTTCTTGTTCTTCTTCTCCTCTTCTTCATCACTTGAGGAGGATGAGCCATCACTATCCCACATAGCCACATGTGACCCATTCTTCTTTTTGGGCTTGTTCTTCTCATTCTTGGCATCATTCTTCTTTCTTGCCTTCTTGATGCCCTTCTCATCATCACTCTCATAAGGACACTCGGCAATCAAGTGACAATCATCATGGCAACGAAAGCATGTCATATTGCCTTCATTCTTGCCATCCTTGGTCTTCTTCTTGGTTGATTGCTTCTTCTTGTTCATGGAGATGTAGTTCTTCTTCACAAATTTTCCCAATCTCCTCACAAAGAGAGCCATTTGCTCATCTATTTCACTTCCACTTGTAGAGGTGTCATCCTCTTCATCACTTGATTTTTCCTTCTTCTTCTTGCCCTTTGATGATGAGCTAGCCTTGAGTGCCAAGCTCTTCTTGTCCTCTTTCTTCTCTTCATCCTTGACCTTCTTGTTTGCCTTGTTGATGAGCTCTTGCTTTTTTTGTCATCTCTATAGGAGTCATCGGTCATGACCTCATCAAGCAATTGGTTGGGAGTCAAATCCTTCAAATTTGACCTCACTAGCACGGTGATGAACATCCCAAACCGCTCGGGCAAACATCTCAAGAACTTCATGTTGAAGGTCTTGTCCTTGATCTCTTCTCCTAGAGCATTGAGATCATTCACCAACACTTGCATGCGGTGAAACATCTCCGGCACGGTCTCATCTTCCTCCATCTTGAAGCTATTGAATTGCTCAAGCTTGATGTAGGCCTTTGCTTGCTTGACGCCTTCGGTGTCCTCATAGCACTCTTCGAGCTTCTTCTAAATCTCATGAGCAACGGTGAGTGACTTGACTTGCTCAAACACTCTATCATTGAATGTCTCATGAAAAGCACTCACGGCCACATCATTTGCATATAACTTCTTCTCTTCGGCCGCGGTTGGCTCATTTGGTTTGGCCACCTCAAACTTGTTCTCGGTCACAACCCACACTTCTCTATTGATTGACTTGAGGTGTGCGGTTATCTTCACCTTCCAATAGGCAAAGTTGGTGCCATCGAAAGGTGGCGCCTTCTTGGTGTTGTTGACATGAAAAGTCATTACCATTTTGTCACCATAGGATGTTAAGCCACTCAAATAACGGTGCCTAACTCCGATACCACTTGAAAGGTCCTAATGGCTAGAGGGGGGGTGAATAGCCTATTAAAAATTCTTGCAACAACACTAAGCACACGGGTTAGACAATAAGGTGGCGTAGCAAATAAGCAATGCTTCAACTACCTAAGCAAGCCACAATTCAATTCTATTGTCTCTAATCCACACAAAGGCTATGTCGCTAATTTACTCCTAGGTGAGCAAGCAATTCTAACTAGAAAACCACTAGGAGCTAAACAAGACTAAGCAAGCTACACAAGCTACCAACTAAGCACCCTAACAAGAAATGCTACTAAGTAATGCAAAGAGGCGCTAGAATACAATACCACCCGGTGTAGTGTCGAGGTTGTAGTCAATCACCGTGATCACCAAGAAATCTCCAACGAGCAAGAACAAGTGACACGATGATTTTTTCACCGAGGTTCACGTGCTTACCGCAAGACGCTAAGTCCCCGTTGTGGCGACACACTCACTTGACGTATGCTAAGCAATGGCGGTGCCAAATCCCCTATGGGAGCTCAAACAAACGATCACAAGAGAGGGTCCAACAAGCCACGAGCAATCCACTAGTGCTCCTTTCGCGAATCTCCCGGGGGTAAGGAACGACCCCTCACAATCACCACCGGTATGGCCTCAAACAAGCTCCACTTGAGCTCAACACCGCCTCTTGCTCCAAGCCGCTAGGGAACCGAGCAAATTTCCAAGAAAACAAGAATCTCGCGGCTTCTCCAAGGATGAAGTGCCTCTAGATGCAACCACCAATGCAATGCACTTCTATCACTCTCAATCTCACCAAGAATTCGAGTTATGGATGGAGAGATGAGTGGCGAGGAGTCTCACAAGCTCACTAGCAAGTTAGAGTGTTCAAATGTGCAAGAGCGAGACTATGAAACCGGGCAAACCCATATATATAGCCTCCTCCACGAGATAGAGCCATTGTCCTTCAAAAAGTGCTTTTCTGCTTGGGTGGCCGGACGCATCGGCCGGACTCACCGGCCGAAGTCCGTCGCCGCTTCGGTCTAACGGACAAAGCCGCCCACGGTGACACGCTCCTTCCGTGCGTCCGGCGATGGATCCGGTCCATGCGCCCGGGCCGATTTCACGGGTTGAAGTCGAAAACATCCTTTCGTTCTTTTTGATCGGACTCAATCGACCGGACGCGCGGTCGGTGCTTCCGGTGTGCGTCCGGTCGACCGTCAAGCACCACCGAAAACAAGGCTTACTGGAAGTCCGACGGACTCACCGACCGGGCCTTTACCGGTCGATTGCTTCGGCCGACTTCCGGCTTCCGGTCGAGAGTCCGGTCACCCCGAAAACAGCGAGTTCGTCATGTTGTTGTCGCCTTTGCTTCAACCTTGCTTCTCCTCTTGCCAAGGGTTGCCAACACGCCCAAGATGACCATGTTATCACCAATGTTAGCACGTCAAAAAGTTAGGCAAGATCGAAGTTAGTGCTCTCATGTCCTAAATGCAATATGCAAGTCAATTGGACCTAGAAGCACTTCACCAAAGGATTGTCGCGGCATTCCCTCTTGATAGTCGGCTATCTATCCTATAATGTGATCACACGCTCTATCGTGTCTTGATCACTAAAAGGAAAACCCTATCAAGATACCTTTGCCTTGATCTCCGGGTGTTCCTCTCAAGCCGATCACCGAGCTTGACGATCCATCATGTCCATATTCATGATCATCATGCTCCTTGTCATCCATCTAATCCTATCTCAAAGTCATCACTTAGAGCAAAGGATTAGTCCACAAGTGTGTCATCAATTTCCAAAACCAAACATGAGATTTCAAAAAGGTCATTGCACTATGACTGAACGTTGCACCAGACTCTGCGTCGGACAGAGCGGTGTGTCTAGTCAATTGGCCGAGGCGTGGGAAATATGCTCTGGCGCATCGGGGGCTAAGTGCAGCACACATCGGTATATGGCACGTCCGGTGGTCCGCAAATAATAACTGTACGCTATTCAGTACATGTCGTGTTGGGTTCGGCCGTCCGAACTGATCGGACGTGGTACTCATGGCACAGTCGCGTCCGGTCAGCAGGTAGCTTGTCGCGATGAAAAACAGTGAAGTGTACACCCGACGCAGGGTGGGTCTGATCGCAAAAAAAACCCGGAACCTCTCTAGAACCAACCAGATGCTGGGCTTGGCGCATCCGGTGTGGGCGGCAGCACATCCGATCATCTTGTGTAAGCTCATGCAGGTTTGATCTGAACAGACGCGGTAGCGTGTCCGATCATCATCGACGGGAGTGTCCAATGTGACTTTGAAACGCGTGGGTAACTTAGTCGTTGTTTTCAGCGGCTTGTGTTTGAATTGGAGGAACGCGTGCACAACCAAGGACGACTAGATGCACCGAGTAGCGTGTTCGTTGGCCCTAGCTAGCCGTGTCTAGTCGGGGTTTCAGGGCAAACGACTAGTTAGGGCTCGCCCCTTCTCTAGATCCCTTTGAGATGAGAAAACTCCCTCGCGCTCATCTCCTTGCTTGATTGTGCATCCAAAGTGAGATTGAGACTGATCCTTGTGCATTTTCCCCGAAAGTGATAGCATCTAGTAACATTTTGGAGATCGTTTTGCCGATGGATTTCTTGTTACTCTTAGTAATTGCCGTCACCTAGCCGGCTTGGAGGAGTATGGCAAGAGTTGACGACGTGGGGACGAAGCCGAAAAAAAAAAATTTAGGAGGGGCTGAAACTCACAAAGGATATAGATTATTCATAGATTAGTGATAAAATTCAGGAAATACACTATCAAAATTAAAGGATGTAGTTCATTTATACTTGAAATATGAAGGTGGGGCTCCACATGCCCAGGGAGCCGTAGGGGGGGCTTGAGCCCGGGTTGCCCCCCGTTGGCTCTGGCCACACGGTTGACGATTGTTCTTGGCCACCTCCGGTGATTGTGAGGGATTCTTGTGCCTTCTCCGGCAGAAAGCGTCAAAGGCAAATTAACTCTAGTGGATTGCTCGTCTCATTGAACTACCTCACTTCGAGTAGGTTCTTATGGCGCCTTGGGAGCCTTGGCTTGTGAATGCTAGTTAGACCGCTGGACCACTAAGTGTGTATAACAATCATCTCATCTTTTACATTATATTCATACTTGTGTTGTGCTTGTGGTTGCCTTGCTAAATGTGTATGTAGCTTAGTTGTATAAGTAACTAGTGTTATATGTTTTACGTAGACTTCATGAGTACTTGTTTCTTGCAACAATAGATCTGTCACGACGATATAGTGGTATGTTATTTGGGATATTTTGCCTCACACTACAAGGTGCAAGTTGACGGCCTCACACTACAAGTGTGCAAGTTGTCGATAAATGGAGTTTCTCCACGGTTACTAACGGGCTCACGGCATATGTCACAAAAAAAACAGGCTCACGGTATCTCAGCACATCCGCAGTGCACTAGACCACGGCCGACGCAATGTGGTAGAAGTCCTCCATCTATATATATTGCCCCTCCCCCTTCAAGTCCTCCATCTCTGTTGGGTTGGTGCATTCGTGGGAGATAGTCTCTACTAGCTCGTAGCGATGCAGTTCGGGCACTAGCCCGCTTTCGAATAGTTAGCTACTCCCTGATCTATCGTTGCATCACCGCCCACCGACCGGCCAATCGGCCATGCAGGCAAAGGCCACGGCTCCCGGTGTCGGTGCACTCCGTCTCCGGGGAACGACGTCGGCGACCACGGGCGCGCAGCCTGACAAGTCCCGTCATCTCTGGACTACGCGGCTCCAGAAGGAGCTCGAGAGGCTCTGGACCGACCCGCCCGAGTGGTGCGTCCCCGGCGCCGACGCGACCGATCTTTACCACTGGCAGGTCATCGTCGTCGGCCCCCGAGGAAGCCCCTACGACGGGGGAGTCTTCGCCGTCCGCTTCAAGTTCCCTCGCCACTACCCCTTGAAGCCTCCCAAGGTCACCTTCGCAACCAAGGTAGGCACTGCTCTCCTCCTATGTCCGGCGGTCGCTCGCTCCTTGCACTCCTTTTTCGGCTTTTGTTGGGTTCACCGTTCACGCATGAATATATACGCACATCGTCCTTGCGATTTCATCAGGTGTACCACCCGAACATCGATCCGAGGACTGGACTGGTTTGCCTGGACTTCCTGACTGACAGTAAGCACTGGTGGACGCCGGCTTGGACGGTGGACAAGATTCTCCTGGCCATCGTCTCGCTTTTGCACGAGCCCGTCATGGATGGCCGCGCCATCAACCCCGACGCCGCGAACCTCTACAGGCGGAAGAGGCCCAGGTACATGGAGATCGCGAGGGCCAACACCCGGGAGCACGCCACGGCGGCGTCGGCGGCGGCGTCTTCAGAGAAGAAGCGTCCGCAATCCCGGGGCGTTTCCCTGTGCCGTCGGCTCTTGACAAGGGTGGCGTTTCTTCAGACTTCGGGATAGGGGCCTCCATGAATGCAGGCTCTGAGAAAACCAAGATTCTGTGATGCTGTGGCCATGTACGCGATGCATGGGGCCTTTTTCATCTTCAATTACGCCATTGTTCTATATATGCTTGTCACTTTACCATCTTATCATTCATAGTTGAGTTAATTGGTGGTGCCTAGCTAGTTGATCCGTGTAGGTTTGTAACACGACTCTTGGTTCTTTGGGGTTAATTTGGATGATCGTTTACAAAATGACGGTGATTGTAAAAGAATGATGTGGAGATGAGCGTTTGCTTTCTAGTTCTAGTTAAAGTCTGTCAGGGCCGAGCCATTTCCCATATTACTTTCTATTGTTAAAGGTACATGACTGTTACAGCCTTACAGGTCAACCTTGTGTGCTAAGTCTCCCATGTTTATACTATTTTACCACTCTCAAATTTGGGGAAAAGGGGTCATTAAGGGAGGAGCACTGAGCACATCGGTTGCTTACAGCTAGAAGGGCAAATTGCGGTGATCCGGCCGGTGAGTTCGTGACAAGGACTCCTTACTTATGAAAAAAAGTTGACGTGAACGGTAAAGGTAAATGCAAAATGTAATCTTTTGGGGGAATAAATTGATTCCATGGAATGAGCTAGTTGGATAAGGTTGTGCTAGTGCATCCAAATTGACCAAACCTGATTGATACGGATGGACAGTCGGAAAAAAAAAAAAAAAGATTGCTACAGATGGACTCCAAACATAGGTTTATGGTCTAGGATCTAACAATGAACTTGTGGTACCATCTAGGAGACTAGAGTTTATGGAATTGTTCATTAGATTACTGATCCTTTCGGGTTTTCGGCCGATTATGTATAAGTACATTACATACCTGCCTGAGAGATAAGATGAAACAGGATTACAAACGATCATACTCTACCTTATCAGGAGATATGATCAGGGGTAGGCCTGGAATTCTGTGGGCTGAGGTTATGATGAGTGAATGAATTCTTCTGTAGATTCAAGCCAGCACATTACACTAAGTAGTAGTGGAGATAGTGATCAATCTTCAGTTCTGAAGATTAGATATCTGATGATTCACATAGCTGTCATAATGTGCTTGAACAAATTTTATGGAACAGAAAGAATCATGCTAATAACTATGTAATGAGAATTGACAGCATCATGCTAAGCAAGCACAGCACACCATTCTCAAGAACCAAAAAAATACCGATGAATCTTGTGAACTAAGCATACAAGTATACAACAACCCACCTAAATTACGACGAAGAGCCTTCGTCCTCGACACCCTTCATGACGACGGAGCACAGCACCTGTTTCGAGATGTGGGTCTCCAGATCCCTCGATACCTCGGCGAGCCTCAGGTCGAAACTGCTCCTGTACCTCTGTGGCTTAGGCGATGATGACCCTGAGAATCGCCTCCTGGGGCTCGAGATCCTTGCTGTGGGCGACACCGACAGCCAGCTCTTGGTGAAGACCGGAACGATCTCTTTCCCAGTTGTGATGTGTTTTCTCTCTGGGTTCAGAGGGCCTCGCTTTGTCTCCACTGGCAGTGGTTTCATCGGTGATGTTGGCAGCTTCTGTCTGATTCGCTCTCGTGCGCGCTCAGCGGCTGCCATCGCCTTCTCCTTGCTCATCTTGATCAATGTCCATGGGTTGATCTGAATGTCATCCTTCCTTCCTGAAGCATCCGTTTGGTCGCTCTCGATCCTGATCGACAGCTTCCGAGCACTCTGTGTCATGTTTGAAGTGAGCTTTGTTATTATTAAACGGTTCAGTATACAGCAGCAGTAGCAGTAGTGCTACAATTAATAGCTGCTTACTTCGGTCTTTCAAAAAAAAAATGCTTACTTCATTCACTTCATCATTTCTGCAAAAAGACCCTGGAAAAGAAAGATGGCTTCTCTGGTGAATCAAAGTCGATGCTCTCATCAGAATCGAGTCTTCGAATGGGTCAAATGCTGCTCCTGCTTCTCTCATCGCAAGAATGTAGTCATAGGTCCTCATGCCCTATAGTGATTGAAAAGTAATTATTATCATTTTATTTCTTTTGAAGAAAATTGCTCTATTTCATAAGCAAACGATAGTTATAACTAAACATGAATCACAATACTGAACTATTATTCACATAGATATGATCACATGAGCCAATTGCTGAAACTATACCAGTAATGAATACCCACCTTTCTAATGAGCACCATGTGGAAAAAGAAGAGCTGGCCCAGCGCTGCAGTGCTGTACAATGTGAAGATGACAAAAGCCATCTGTGGCAAAATTTGCAGATAAAATTTTGAGTCAAAAACTAAGTAAATACAGAAGTCATGTTCAATTCCATGTGTATGCCTCATGTACTTACTGATAGTGCTGCATGAACTCCTTTAGGGAGCCTCATGTGCAGCCTGTGCTCCATTTCCATTTTCACACCTTTGCTGTCGACAAAGCAGCGGATGAAGATCGCAATTGCTGTTCCTCCCTCAATGACAAGCTGGTAAAGTTGTGTGTCATCATAGGCTAATTAGTACAAGTCAAATTCAAGAAATGAGAAACTAAAATGATGGCAGAAACGTAGCACCCACCATCAGCAGGACAAAGAACATAAGCAGAATAAATGTTGCATAGTTCCTTCTTCCAATGCAATTGTTTAGCCACTGTACAAAACAAGGCATAAAAGATTAATTCACTTGGCATTTGGAGGACCATATTTATGAAATAAAAACATAACAAGCAGGGAATTGGGAGTTTAGTTGATATGTAAGTTTTGGTGGTTACCCTGCAGTGGTGATCAAATCCATCAACACAACGCTCACAAGTCTTGCAGTGCTTGCTGCGCAGCTTCACCTGTAGAACAATTTGAATCCTGTTTAGATTGTTGTGTAATTGTTGCAAATTCCCCAAAACAAATGCAGAATTTGACAAACATTCCATGGATTCAGTTCATTTCGGCATATTCGAAGTTGGAAACTAATCCATCCTCTGAAACGAGCAGAGCCATATCATCGCCGATGCGCAGACAAGTACCTCGCAGTCGCAGATGGGGCAGAAGGAGAGGTCGTGGCCGTCAGCAGTGGCGCATGGCGAGACAATGTCATCGAGGCTGGTGAAGGCGAAGGGGAGCATGGGATCGAGCTGGACGCTGGTGTTCCACTGCTCAAGGTAGCTCCGCCGCACCCAGCGGTTGGTGACCCGTGCCTCAACCCGCCGCAGCAACCGCACCACGTAGCGCCACAGGATGTAGCCATACCGCAGCCGCGGCAGCCCTCGCCGTGGCCCCGCCGCCCCGCGCGAGCTGCCGCCGCCGCTTGGTCTTCTTCGCGTCAGTCCGGTCGGACGGGTCCACCGCCGTGCACCGCACGTAGAGCGCCGCGGCTGCCGCGGCCTGTTTGGAGCGGAACAGATAGATCAGCGATTCGGCGTCCGGAAGACGAAACAAAATCGTGTGGTGGATGATTCTGTGTGAATGCTGAGCCAGATGTGCGAACCGAGAAGGAGAAGGTGGCGAGGAGGATATTGCCGGCGAGGGTGTTGCCGATGTAGGGCCCCAGGACGACGTAGAAGGCGGCGACGAGAAGCGCATACACGGCCGCGGCCACCAGCTGCGACATGAGCTCTGAGGAGTGAGGACAGCATATATATCGCAAGGAGAGAGGGGAGATAGGATTGGCACCCAAACCTGAAGGGGGTGGAGAGGGAGCTGCCATCCGTGGCGGCGGCGCCAGGGCTGCCGCGCCATCGCCGCCGTCACGATGTCTCTGTCGCCGCAGCGAGGCATCTTTGGCGGTGAGATCTGTGCTGTGTGGGTGGGTGGACGCGAGTGTGGAGGTGCTCGGCGCTCCGCTCCGGTCGAGTAAAGACAGTCAAGCGGCGTGCGCGCGGGTCGTGTGACTGGCATGTGGGGTAGGGTAGCCGCCTGCAGCAACGGTCGGCTCGGCTGCTCTGCTTTCGCCCAACGTCTTTCCTTTTTTTTCTCCGCCCTGGCTCGTGCGGGTTACATGATTTTTGAAATTCGAATCGGGGGTGGAGGCGAGTGAGCGCATCTGGACCGTCGGATGGGCCATCGGGCCATCGGCCTAGGTATCAGAAAGATGGGCCATCGGCCTATGTAGCAAAAAGGAGATCTTTCGGCCAACTTTCGGCCCATTGTAATATAGCTTTTCCATCCAAAACAAAACAAAAAAATGCTAAATGCAAAACGCCGGATCAGACGCAGCCTCTCTGTGCAAACCACCAAACTCTTAATCTAGCCCACGGGACGTTGATCCAAGGGGTATGAAGGATTGGATAATTTTACACTTAACCGTCCGTCCTTAAACACACTTTTTTAAATCCCCTCTTTCGTTATCAAATCCAAATGTAACAGTATATCTCCACATTTTTTTTACTTTTTATACAAACCGTGTAAAAAGTCGCGGGCCACCGGATCACTACGCACCAACAACAGTCATCAGAACTCTGCCCGCCGTTGGATACAAACCGGCATTAATTCCGGCAAATCGTACGTCGTGGTATTGGTAAGCACCCCGTACGCAAAGCTGTAGCTAGGCCGCTACGACGAATACAGTACGAAACTAGTTCAACCGACGACTGTTCCAACCTGCAAGGACGAAGGAGACCACCGTACCGAGCCCCACAACAAAATCCGGCGAACGCACCGCACCGCACCGCTCGCTCCTCCGCGGAACAAGATAGAAGCGGATCGACCAATCAAGCCATGATGGCCTCTCGCAGGCCGCGGCACACCTGGGTGGACCAGACCGGCGCATGGCGAAAGGAACTTGCCGTACGCGGGCGTTCGTGAGGGACCGGCGGACGTCGACGGCGTACCCAACTTGTTCTGAATCATCATCGATCGACTCATCACGATGAGATGAGCGCGCGGTGCCATGCGGTACGGTACGGGCGCGCAGCTCGTCACGACTCAGGCTGCAGGACTCGCGAATCCCACGACGGGACCCGACGACGCGGCTGGCACAGGCCGAGCAACCGAGCCAGTGGCGGGCGCACCGCGTACGTCAGGACAGTTGGGCTTGTAGGAGTAATTGTGATCTGCTGCGCCCTACTCGTATATGTGTGATGTGCACGTGACGTGGTGGTAACCACTCTGTTACTGTACAAGCTATAATAAACTGCCGAGTAGTCAGCTCATCGGTCACCATTGCCACGGTTGAGAGGCGTCTGCTGATCTGATCTGCTCCTGCTGATAGAGTCCTGCCGGCGCGGCGCGGCGCGGCCTTCCTTTCGTACCATGCCCGTCCACGTCGAAGAAGCGTCTCAAACTCTCAAGTGTCCATCCCCATGCACGTACTGTAGCCTGCAAGCTCCAGGGTCCTACCAGATGGACCCAAAGAGAGCAAACAGGTACAAACACAAGAGTACGATGGATGGTTGGTCTATCTGAGCTCGCTCAGATCACTGCACTTTGTGCATCGAAATGTGAAGTTGATGAGGACGACCAGTGGCATAGGTAGCGTGGTAGGGGCAAGCCCTGCATTTTCTGATTCCTATTCCTACCATGTCCTACCGGCAAAAAGTTGCCCAAGTGTGTAGCGGATATATGTGCATGAGGAAGCCTCAAAAGCAACTGAGCATGAATCGTGCTTGGACGTAAAAGAATGTCACGTTCGATATCTTTTCGGTTCATAACAGAAAAAGTCACCACCAAAGCCTAAATGCGGTCTCTCTTTCTTTCCTGTGCTAGCTGCAATTATGGACGACCGCAACATTCGAACAACTAAAGTTCCTCTCTTTATTAATTCTCATGCTGTGTAAAGCTTTGTTGCGAACCACCTGTTCGGCCCATAATATATAGTATGCCCGATCATTCATCGTGCAAAAGATAGGCACAGAACACACATTTTTTTTAAAACAATAATAATACTCTGATGAGGCCATTTTGTGTTGCGTTAATAAAGTGTGTGGAGATCACTTTCTGTTGCTCAAATATACTGTAATTACATAGGATACATAGGAGTATATATCTTGTGTTTACAATATTTTCCACAGTACAGCAGGGGATCGGAGTAAATCCGTGGAAGTTGTAAGGACAGAGGAACTCAGAAAAACATACACATACATTTAATTTATTCCTATACAAAGTAAATACTTTCTGGCCAGGATATGTTTAATTTGCCAAAGAACTACATGCATGAGTAGCTAATACATGCTATCTCTGTTGGCTATATGTGAATATGAATCTTCTGTTGGAATGCCATATATACGTCTTCCAGATTAAGTTTAAAGACCCACTTTTCACATGTCTATCTGGCCTGAACAATACAATAAATAAGTACCCAACTCCTGTAATGCTTTATGTGTTTGTTTTTGTGCAACGACAAGGTAATTAATAATAAAACTTGCTCACCAAGCTAGGTGTGCTTGAGCAACACTTCTTTCGTCAGTTTCTCCTGTATCTTACCTTGTCATGTACATGCATCCACCACCTTAATTTGAGTGGACGGTCGAAACGATGAGTTGAGACGAAATCGGACGGTAGATGCGCTGCTCATTTCCAATATCCTTCTTAGTTACCAATGCAAGTCGGTCTGTGCAAAGCGTGTCGATCTCCTCAGCTGCAGCCGCCGGCAGCGAAGCCGATCTTGCTGCTCTTGACGTCGTAGACGACGCTGAACGTCTGCTGCTGCGTGTTCCCGATGATGGCGGCGCTCCGTGCGGGCGCGAAGGCCAGGCACGTGGTGGCGCTGTCCACGTCCACCAGCAGGTTCGTGGCCTTGAGCTTGAGCGCCGCGCCGCCGGCGAAGGCCATGCTGACCTCGGGTACGCGCAGGCTCGACGCCTGGCCCTGGAAGCACGTGTCCAGGATGGAGAAGGCCGAGGCGCGGGGCGTCCCCTTCATGGCGCCCGCCACCGCCTTGCTGAGCGCCGAGTACACGCCCGTGGGCAGGCGCGTGATCACCGTGCCGGAGTCGATGATGGTCGGCAGGCTGGAGTAGGCCGACGACGACACGGACAGCGCCTTGCCGGCCACCGTGATCCCGGTCATCTTGATGAAGTAGAGCGAGTCGTCCAGCGAGCTCGACACCATGGGCGTGTACGAGTACTGCCCCGGGCTGTAGGTGCCGATGGACAGGTACCCCGAGGACGACGACGACGTCGGGAGGCAGTAGGAGAAGGAGTAGCCCATGGTCGGCGCCAGCTGGTAGAGCAGCGACAGCTTGTTGCGCGCCAGGCCGATGAGCCCCGCCGACTGGCCGAAGAGGCCCTCGTTGTCTTGCCCACAGCCGTAGTAGAAGTTGGGCACGCTGGTGGAGCCGAAGGACACGGTGTCCTTGCTCAGGTAGCCGACGGAGAAGGAGCTGTCGCCGTAGCTGGCCTGGTAGATGCAGACGTTGGAGGTGGAGCAGGCGGCCGGGTTGAGCGTGGCGGTGGTGAGGTCGCTGCACTGCTGCGCGGAGCAGGACACGGAGGCGTAGGAGCTGGACGACTTGGGGTTGAACACGGGGCCCGACTGGCGGTGGCACGACACCACGCAGGGGAGCACTGCAGCCAGGTGAGCGAGGAGCCCGTGTCCACGACCATGACGTACGACTTGGCCGGCGTGCCGAGGCCCATGCGGGTGACGTAGTTGCCCACGCCCACGGACGTGCCCGGGCCGAGCGGCACGGACGCCAGGGACTCGCCGTCGCGGCTGCTGCGCTCGTCCAGCATGGTGGGACGCGAGGACGGCGTCTTGGCGAGGCGCCCGGCAAGCGACGCGATGCGCGCATGGTCGTGGGCGAGCACCGCGGAGAAGGGGACGTCCGTGGGCAGCGGCGCCGGCGAGCAGGGGCTCCGCGGGTGGTGCAGCGTCAGGTGGAGCCCCGAGCTGTTCAGGTGCTGGAAATCTGCAGTTTCAGTTTAATTTCACCGCCCGTCAGTTAATTAATTCGTGCAAACTTAATTTTACTGCGATCGTGACAAAGGGTTCTCATAACAAACATTTTTTTTTTTTTTGGTTTCTGCTTGAGGCACATGCCAATGCAAGTAAAGAAATTAAAGGCATTCCTTACTACTTCTTCAGTTCGTCTTCAATCAGTGCATGCATATTATCGTCGCCACGACACCAAACACGTACGCATGCGCAATGCCTAGCAACCGCACCAGTTGCTGTCGTGCAGTTTTCTAGCTAGTAGCCTTTATATGATTAGATAGTGATGCACCATATATATGTTCTGACGTCTTACCGAACGTTGCAACGTGGCCACCATAAAGACGAATACACAATCATGTATCTGTAGACAATGCCATGCTAATTTTTTTTTTTTTTTTTCAAATAAGAGTAAATAATATATATCTGTTGTACTAGTGTTTCTGTGAACTTGGACTAGTGTTTTAGACTATTGTCTGCGAAGAACATGCAGAGTAGTCATCATATTTGGAAATACATACATCTGGCCGGCATGACCATCCAGTCACAAAGGCAGCCTGGTCTACATATTATTGTCCTCCTAGATTTCTAGGAGTACTAGCTTATCATTCCCAAGGAGATTGAGTTTCGGATCGCGACGGCGATGAAGACAAGCATGATATGATGCAAGAATACTTTATTTTACAGGTTGGGACGAGAACTTGCTTATAAGTGGCAATGATATCATATACAGCCATACAGGGTACGTACGTATACCTATATATTATGTACCATGTACGTACAACTACACAGCTTGCTGACGAGCACTCCCTCAGTAGGCGCATAGTAGCCAAAGGATGTACGCATCAACCGGTTGTAATCGTATTAAATTCCACCCAAGACGTGTTAAGTTGAGGTAGTTGGCAGAGATGCTATTATTGACATGAAATTGTGAACCATACGTACGGCGCCTACTTTCATGGATAATAAAACACCAAACTTAAGTTTCACATGTACTTATATAGTACTCTACTCCTAGTTTGGTGACAATTTGGGTAATCACACGTGATACTGTACTTCAGCAGTTAAGCTTGATCACTTTGGCCTCGTTTAGTTGGCTAAAGTTTTGCCAAAAGCACTGTTCCGAACTCCTGTAGCACACTGTAACACGTTTCGTTTGTTAGTGGTAAATATTATCCAAACATGAGGTAACTAGGCTCAAAAGAATCGTCTCGCAATGTACATCTGAACTGTGTAATTAGTTTTTTTACCTACATTTAATAATAACATATGTCTTTTGGTGTATTTAATGTGATGTGATGGAGAGAGAGTCTAAAAATTTGCAAAACTTTGGCAAAACTTTAGCCAACTAAACGTGGCCTGTTCGATATATTCACAGAACACACAAGTACCTCTAGCCACACCTACTAGAACAGTTAAAGCTGGTACTACTCATCATGGTCACTGAAGATTACGTAAGCGTTTTTTACCCTATATCAGTGCGATCTCACTGTCCTAGCTGAAAAACAAAAAGAAATCATTATGCTAAATGGCCAACAACAGGGTTAATTGGAGTGGTTGTTGGCTAGTCACAAGGTGCCATCCGTTTGAACACGTCTATGTGACTTTTGCGCCCAATCATACTGTCACAATATGCTCTTTTTTTGAGAGAGAAAATAAAACCCCGCAGAAACACATCCACAGAAGATATTTCGATCCCCAGCAAGAGATCGACACCGACGAAGACTGCACTGCTCACTGCCACACACTGATGAATGGATTACTTCTAGAACCCATGCATCAGTTGTTAGAGTATTTGCAAAGAGGATCGAGGCAGGACCACTGCACTACAAAACCCACCAGGGATGGCTATGGACACAGCACATTTCTGGTGGTAGCATGATATGCCACTATGCCGCCAGCGTGTGGGTACACAGGCGGAAACAGGCACGGATCTCATGGCGAAGAAAGGGGAAATTGAAGGAGGTGTCTTCATCGGCGATCGGCATTGAAAACCATGCATGTCTGTCCGGTGACGTTTCTGACGCAGAGGAGTCCTGCAATTGGCCGCCTGCCCACTTCGACGGCCATCCTTTTTGTGGACGTGATAGATATGGTGGTTGGCGGTGGGAATTGGGGAGGGATTGATTGCCTTCGTTCACGGGTGGATCGGAGGAACAAGCAATACTCAGTTCATGATCTGAATCTCAACTCGGCATAGTGGATAGAAGTGGAGTGCAGCCAAACGATTCATGCACTGAATGTGCTACGCTATGCATATGCAATGCTGTCGGCAGAAGCAGACATGATCGACGGTTGATAGATTAGCCTATGGATGGTATCAAATGGACGGCGCGTCTCCTCCACTGTTTTGAGTCAAAAGAAGAAATTCGATGGTGTACATGTGACTCATACCAAACCAAAGCTATCAGTAGCACAAGGGTAATCACCAATTGGCCGACTGGCCGTCAGAAAATACATGCGCCTATCTTGGCCTAACTGGACGCTTTGTTGCATGGTGCTTAGTGGCTATGGAACCATCAAAGTATGAATAATCTACTAGTGGTGCGTACGGACATATGTGTACCTAACATACTTTTATTTATTTATATATATACTGTTTGTCGATAATATTTTCCTGCGAGTGCTGAAAAGATTCCATCGTCAGTCCTTTAAGCTCCCACCCTAGCTGTCAGCTTAATTCGTTCAGTTATTACTTGCTTTATGCCTTTCGTGGACATGGCAACAGATTCAACCTCCCTGAAGAAAAATATATATATATATGTTCTGCACACGAACGATTCAGCTCAAACTATGATTTTGGCCACCGTATAGTTTCAGTTTCTGTCTTGAGATCATGAATAATTTCGCTTAATTTGAAAGAGGACACAAAAACAGTACTACTGCCTAAGTTCAGTTACATGCAGAAAAACAATTTGCAAGCAAACGCATGAATGAATTATCAGCAAAAACATTATGAATAAATAACGAGTAAACAAGGATCGGAGCAGTACCCTTTACTGGTGACGAGCAAGCATCGGTGATGTCCCTGATAGGTGTGGCCACAGCGAAGAAAAGCGAGAGGGCAAGAAGCCGAAGCAGCGCCATCTTATCTGAAAGCTCAGCTTCCTCGCCAGTGCTCCTTTGAGGTGTCGTGAGGCCTGTGGCTCTATGACGCTAAGCCCGGCCACCTCGCGGCCCTTTTATAGAGATTCCGATGGTGCGCCGCGCACTTCCAGCTTGGGAGTTGGGAATCCCCAGGGTAGCTTTCAGTCTCACTGTCATCAGCGGTTCAAAAACGATCCGTTTTAATCCTTTCCAACCACCTGAGTACCACAGCTGCTTCGATAGTTCTGTAACTGCTTTTCTCTGCTGAGAGAGATATCATAATCATATCAAGTCAGGCTTCAGACCTTTTCTTATTTTCATTTTGGGATCCATTTCTCTGATTGGAAGCTTCTGTGTGCAGTCTGCCGATGGACTGTACCAGTATTGTTGCCATCAGAATTAGGACTGTTGTTGGCTTGTTGCCCTGTGAATAGCGAGATGGTAGCCAAGACCAAGACCAAGAGGGTATGTAGCTGCTTTTCTGCAACCCAAAGCCAAAGTGGGTGGGTGTGTGGGTGCACAATTATGAAGCCGCCTTCTACTAACCATGCTCAATTAAGCTGGCGGTTAAGCGCACCTATCAGTCTAAACAGAACTTCTCGCCAGTTATAAATGTCGTCCAACATCGCTCGATCGTACTAGCTTTGACAGATAGTGGACCGACCGAGGTGGTTACCAAATGCTTTGTTCAACTCTTGGTGCTGGACCGGCGACTATTTCTCCTCGCTTAATTGAAAATTGGTACAGCTCCTACCACATGCGACGTGGGAAAAGAACTGTTTGGAGCGAGGGCGAATGACCAGAATAAAAATACAGGGGTGTGTTTAGAGGCCAAAGATTCCTCATTCCAAAAATTTCCTTTCACTCCAGATCACATCCCCTCTGCATGCTTCTAATCATCCCAATCACATCATCGTATCAAACAATAAAGAGTACTGTACTAAAAAGACGGCATTTCGTGAGTATGAAATGTATGTAAAAAAATAAACTAATTACACAGTTTAGATGTACATTGCGATGAGACGATTCTTTTTTGAGCCTAGTTACCCCATGGTAGGATAATATTTACCACAAACAAAAGAAATATGCTACAAAAGTCAAAAACGATTTTCGGTTAGCCAGCATCTGCATCTGATTAGCTCCAAAATTTTGGACCAAATTCCAGAATTTTGGCCCAAAAATTTTGGCCTCTAAACACACCCCAGGAGCAGTAGTAGGCACGAGTAGCAGGTACACTTGCGTCTGACAGATATCCACTTGGTCGGAGCTCATAGCTAGTGAGTTCAGTCTCATTCTCGCTTCAGGTTAATTTCATTTCAGGACGACAGAGAAAAGGCGAAAGTGACCTGCATAATGCTACTAATCGATCTAATCCATCTGTAATCAACCAGCATCATATCATATATACAGTAGGGATCATATGCACAGTAGTAGAGAGTAGTAATCATGAGCACTGAGTGAGTTGCAGTGGTTGCAGAAGAAAAGGAGAATCTAGGTAGCCAGCATCTGCATCTGATTAGCTGGTGATGGAATCTTTTCATCGGAACGAAGCTTCAGCCAGACGCCTCCGACTCCGACCGACTCCAACTCCGATCGGACTCGCCACAACGCACTGCTGCTGCAGAACGCTGGAAATGACAGGAGAATCATAATCTCGTGGAGGCGAGGCACGCGCACCAACCGGCGACACCAGCACCAGCAATGGAAGCGGCCATCTCACCAACCACATGAGCTGTTCCGCCGCGCCCCCGCGTGTGGCGGCCTCTCATCTATGACCGATCCATTCCATCGCCAGTTTGCCAGGCACTTAGCAGCCGGAACATGGCCACATTAGTGTTCCACATTACACTCGATCCCCATAGCGAAAACAACATGAATCGTCAAAATTCCACTGCTGGACCTCATCAAGATTCCTGAGTAAAAAAATATGAGCTTGTTGTAACTCAAGCATATCAAGATCCCGTGTTTGTGAGCCCCAAGTGATTTTCTACGTTCGTTCCCGTTCTCCAAGTTCTTATTATTGTTCTACGTTCCCGTTCCCACATAGCTACTACTACTAGGCCAGACAACTCCAATAAAATTGTGCGACGCTGTATGTGGCGTCCAGGGCTGCTCTGGTGTTAGTGTATAGGCAATTTGTCGCTATGCACTACGTGGTTCGTGCTGACTCGACAGAGTTTGCTGTGCGTGTCTAGTGCCACGATGTTCTTGGGCTTTTGGCATGGTTTAAAACTCCAAATGAATAGATGAACCAGTGCAAGTGCAATCCTTCAATTTCCTTTTTTTAGCAAAAAGAAAACCAGTCTTCTACAGTTCTTAACCATATTTTAGCCCATCGAGAAGTCAAAGTTTGGGCCAACCAGGTCAACATAGCTTGTTGATCCAATGTCGCCGTTGTTTGGGCTTTTACCCAAGACAGAAGAAAATTAGCTGGGCCATACCTACAAGCTACTGGCGGGCTATGCCCTCTCTAGGCCACCTTTTAGCAGAAATAAGCCCAACCCAGAACCTTGAGAGCCATTAGGCTCCATTTTTATTTATTATGATTTTTCAGGAATAAGCCCAACCCAGAGCCTTGGCCCATTCGGATCAATTCTTCGTTTGATTTAGGAATTCCTTTGATTTTACCCTTTGTGCGGATAGTTTGGATATTGAACAGTCATTCAATCAAGGAACAAGGAACATAAAGACCAAAAGAATGTTTTCAAAAAAATAAAAATACAAAAAAGAACATAGGACTTGAAGTATCGAAATATTTGAAGTTTATTTAAAACAATTTTTTTAGCCTATGCAAAAAACTATATACAACCAAAATCCTTACTCTAGTTCGAGCCTCCAATTGTTGTTCAAAAATTGTGAAAAAATAGATAAAGGGATCAATTATCTAATCAGTGATCCTTTTTAAAAGACAACCACCATGTCTAACGTACATCTCCATAGCCATAGTCTACAACGTGCAACAAGCCCACTTGAAAAGCAATATATTGCCCTTTTTTTATATGGGGTGTTTTAAAAAGAAGTTCAATATGTTGCCATGAAAATAATATGTTCACATCATTCCTACAAAATCAAATACTATAAAATTGCACTGCTATGTTGGTGGTTTATATGCTAATTAAATGTTTTTAGACGGTTTAAATAAATGCTTTTAGAATAAAAGCTGAATAAATATTTTTTTCTTTTTAGCGTTTAGCTAGAATACCACCGACTCAAAACGGTTATATTGATATTCGATAACATAGAGAATTTGTTGAGAAGAACATGACGCTGCGGCGGAGAAGTCTATTGGAAGTTTGGAGGTGCCTTGCGAGAGCTTCCCTAAGAATGATGCATTACGAACTTCAAGTTTGGGAACTTTGGTGCATCAAGAGATCGGTTGTTGGAGTTGTGGAGTCTGTGGAAACTGTGTTCACTCCTCAATGATGTCTCTAAAGACTACCAATGCTTGAAGCAAGAGAGAAAAGTTTTTTTAATAGAGAGAAGGTTGAAGGAACGCTCAACATCGAAGTGTGCTACTGTAGAGATCGATGCTGAATAAAAATCTAACCTTAGACTACTTATGGTAGAAGTTTTATCCACAATTAATGTGTATTGCTATATAAGGATTTCCAATAATATGACAATATTTTTTTAAGAAAAGAGGGAACATATTGAGGACGCAACTCGAAGTAATGTTTGTTTGAGCAGCAACTTTTAGGTTTTTAGCTTCTGTGTTTTTTTTTCGATTGTTTTTTTTAAATAAACTTGATCTTCTCATCGAACCAAAAAATTGAGGAAAAAACTGAACTTTTAGTTTAGTTACTCGTATAAGCCAGCTTTCCATATATAAAAAAAAATCCGTCAAATAGCTAGGCTATTTGCTTCTGCATCTAATATTCGTATAGCAAAAACTAGATATAAGCTGAGACAGTGATGTAGTCCCTAATTAACTCCCAAGGGTTATGAACCTCCACACGTTTCAAATTTTTTTTGAAGGCATCACACCTCCAAGTCTCCAACAAGGACGTCTCCAACAGTATAGCTTAGAGTTTGCTAAATTATTTTTTAATTGTGGAACATAGTAAAGAGTAAGAAACATGTGTGAACCTAAGCGATGATCTCACACATTTTACAATGCACCTCTCTCTTACAATGCAATATTTAAATGTGCTTGCTACAATCACCTTCTTTGTATTTAGAATATTAGTTTAGAGTTAATGCTAGCTATACTATTGGACATACTCTAAACTCAGTCCTTTAGTACTTCTTATTACCGAGATCAGTATTTGTCCAAGTGTGGACGGCATCAATCAAGTTAGATAATTGTAATTTGCCATATGATCATAAAAACAAGAATTTAAACATACACACTTTTAGATCAAACACTACCACCAAAATAGTTGTCGTGTCCCAACCATAAGGCCAATGGCTATGAAAAATCGGCAATTACCAGGCCAGGACGACGATGTTCCAACAACAGAGGCTATCATTTCACGACAAAATATACTTAGCTTTATCTGGTTCTCATCCTACGGATTTTAGCATCACATAAAAGCTTCGCATGATTCATATTTTTCCTAATTGTAAACATACCGTTCATGTTCCAACAACAGAGGCTATCATTTCACGACAAAATATACTTAGCTTTAATTATCCTACGGATCTGCATCACATATTCACATGATTCATATTCATATTCATATAGAGGTACAACACCAAGATAGTTTAATATACCACAGCAATAAAGTAAAATAAAATACACCAAGAGAAAGTCCACAATTTCAAGTGCACCACACGCCGTCACGCTTGTGCAGCTGTGCAAGCTGTGCCCCACTACAACCGCCAGTCAGAAGACAACGTCGCCGTTGCAGCAGTGGAGGTCCGCGCGACCCGTTGGTGTCGTCGCTGTCGGTCGGCCGGGCCTTCCGGCCTTGTCTCTGTTTCATCACTGGTGCTCGCTCGTGCTCGAGCTCGCCTGCCTTCCCGCGTCGGCGTCGCCGGCCTCCTCGTATAAGAAAAGAACCGACACGCCGCCTTCGCACTCGTCAACCCCTCCGCTTCGCCTCCCTCGCTCGCACGCGCTCGGATTCCTCCCCGCCTCCAGATCTCGATGCGTTGGGCGCTCCCCTGACACCTGACGAGGCGACGCCAGTCACGCCACGCCACCATGTCCTCCTGCGACGACGACCACGCCTCGCTCCTCAGATCCCACGCCGGGCTCGGGGCCTCGTCGCCGCCGTCCTGCCCCTCGCCGCGCGGGCCGGCGGGGCACCAGCACCACGCCGACGTCGAGGCGGACGAGGCCACCGTCACCGCATCCCCGAGGCTCGCCAGCGGCGGCGGCGGCGTGCGCGGCCTCCTGCGCAACCTCGAACGCCGCATGTCCGCACGCGGATCTGGGCCTGGGCCTGCCCGTCGCCAGCACCAGCATTACCAGCAGCTCGATCGCTCCGTGGCGATCGAGTCGCCGTCGCAGCGGCAGCGGGAGAGAGCGGCGGTGGGGATGACGACGAGCTCGGGGACGGGGCGCCGCCCGAGTGGGCGCTGCTGCTCATCGGCTGCCTCCTCGGGCTCGCCACCGGCATCTGCGTCGCCGCGTTTAACCGCGGGGTGAGTCAGTGCTCAGTGCTTTCTAATTGGGAAAGTTGGACATTCATGTGTGTATAGAGTGTAGTAGTTGTTGCAGTGTAGCACTGTGAGCTCTGTGTTCTAGTATTTGGGTATGCTTGGTTTTAGTAACGTTTTAGCCTACTTTTGGAATGTGTAACTAACATGCAAAAGCTAGTGCCATGCTACAAATTTGGTTCCATTTATATCTACCTAATAACCTAAATGATCTATATATAGTATATATAACATTTCGTACAACTCACTGATCGTATCATTAACTATCATGAGGGATTGAAATGATGGATGCCCAATTGCAACAAATTTTATCTAAAAAATAACCACATTACACTAACAAAATTTTATCTTCATGATAATATCCGATATTTTGTGATTGCATCTTGAACAACTGATTCCTTAATGGCTTTTCTAGGTTCATGTCATCCATGAATGGGCATGGGCAGGTACTCCCAACGAAGGAGCAGCATGGCTCCGCCTGCAGAAGCTAGCTGATACTTGGCACAGGATACTGCTGATCCCGGTGACTGGAGGTGTGGTTGTAGGAATGATGCATGGGTTGCTCGAGATATTTGAGCAGCTAAAACTTGTGACATCAGGGCAGAGGCAAGGAATCAATTTCGTTGGAGCCATCTTCCCAACCATAAAGGCTGTCCAGGCTGCTGTTACCCTAGGGACTGGTTGTTCCCTGGGGCCTGAAGGTCCTAGTGTGGATATTGGCAAATCGTGCGCAAATGCATGCTCAGAAATGATGGAGAGTAACCGGGAAAGGCGTATTGCACTCGTTGCGCTGGTGCTGCTGCTGGCATTGCTTCAGGTATAATTTTCATTCAATGACACATCACAAAATGGAAATTTCATTTTAATTGGATCTGGGAACCGGCTAGAATCGTTAGATGCCTTTGGCATGCCAACCTTTGGTTTTTAGAATATGGCCTGTGATTATTCAACAGATAATGGACTAGGAGTAAGCATAGATTCGTAAATGTTGTAAAAGGGAACTTTAAAATTGAGTAGCTAATAAGGGCCACTGGATCAGTTGCAATACTGCCCTTAAAGCTACAACCTTAGTTTTGGATTTTAATCTACAATTATACTGTTTTTCATGATATAAGTTTGCTAATATACTGCTCCCGGTATGTCTGTCTTTCAGGCTTCAATGCAGCAGTTGCTGGGTGCTTCTTTGCCATTGAAACTGTATTGAGGCCCCTTAAAGCAGAAAATTCACCTCCATTCACGACTGCAATGATAATATTGGCATCTGTTATATCATCTACTGTTTCAAATGTTTTACTTGGAGCAAGACCAGCTTTTATAGTGCCAGCGTATGAGCTAAAATCTGCTGCCGGTAACTGTTTTGATCTTTTCATTCAGTAACTTTAGTAGCTACCCTTCTTTTTATGAAGTTTTGGGCACCTCTTTTAAAATGTTTTTCTAAGTTCATCAAGCCCAAATACACGATTACATTTGTTTAGGTTATGGGCATAATGCCAATAATTTTTTTTTCTAAAGTTAGGATTAGCTTTTTCGTTATAAATTTCAAGTTCCTTTGGAAATATTATTATTCTATAATTCTATGATGTTGACTTGGGTTTTTGAACCTCACATAACATTGTTCTCATATTATTTAAATTCAAGTGTTTGTGAAATGTGTGTGTGTGTGTTTTTTAGTTAACGTCCTAATCTCTTCAACTTGTTTGCAGAGCTACCCCTGTACCTTATCTTAGGAATGCTCTGTGGAGCAGTGAGTGTGGTATTTGACAGATTGGTAGGATGGTTTTCAAGATTCTTTGGGCGCATAAAGGAAAAGTTTGATTTCCCCATTATAGTATACCCTGCTTTGGGTGGGCTGGGAGCTGGTATCATAGCTCTGAAATATCCAGGGATCTTATACTGGGGTTTCACAAATGTTGAAGAAATATTGCATACTGGGAAAAGTGCTTCTGCTCCTGGTATCTGGTTGTTGACTCAACTGGCAGCTGCAAAGGTAGTTGCAACTGCCCTCTGCAAGGGCTCTGGCCTTGTGGGAGGGCTATATGCTCCAAGCCTGATGATTGGGGCTGCTGTGGGAGCTGTTTTTTTTGGGGGTTCAGCTGCTTATTTAATAAATTCAGCTTTACCTGGTAATGCTGCTGTTGCACAGCCACAAGCTTATGCTCTGGTAAGTTGCTTTGAACCCAGTTTCCCTAATGTGATAAGTAATAATGTGCATTAACTCTGATTTTCTGTAGGTCGGAATGGCTGCTACACTAGCCTCAGTCTGTTCAGTCCCGTTGACTTCAGTACTGCTTCTCTTTGAGCTGACAAAGGATTACAGGATTTTGCTTCCTCTCATGGTAAGTGTTAACTGTCAATGTACACTTTCTATGTTTTTGCTACACAACATGTAAACACAAATTTGTCTAGTTATTTTCATTACCATTTTATATGCCAGAGACATATTGGTCATTTCCTTCACTTCCTAGTGCATGTTCAAACTAATACACATTTTATTTCCTGGCTCTTACAGGGAGCAGTTGGGTTGGCAATATGGGTTCCTTCAGTAGTAAACCAGCCAAATGACACCGAGCAATCTGGGTTTAGAACACCTAGACGAGGTTATTCTTCAATTTCACCAGAAGACAGAAATGGTAGCTCAAGGCAAGTTGATGTTGTGGATGATCTTGAGCTCAGCATTATACAAACTGACATTAGTAACTATGGAACTTATAATCAAGAAATGCTTCTGGATGATTTGAAGGTTTGTCAGCCTCTATTTGGCAGATTTTACCCATATCCAACACTTGTTATCACGGCGAGATACCTTATAATGCTTGAGAATTGCAAGTTTGTAATTGTGATGTTGTTTAATTTGTTTTACCTTTTTAACCAGGTCTCCCAGGCCATGTCAAAGATATATGTCAAAGTGTTACCATCTGCTACAGTAACAGAAGCTCTTAAGTTGTTGCATGATAAACAGCAAAATTGTGCCCTGGTTGTAGACCCTGAAGATTTTCTTGAAGGAATTATTACAATAGGGGATATGCGGCGCATGGGATATGGGTTACACATGGAAAGTTTCATCGATGGAGATCACCCCAAGGCTGATGTATGTTTATATGGTGAAATAAATTCTTTCTTCCGTTAGATACTTCTGTGCCTTTAGAAAATATGGCATGCATACTGTCTTATATTAAGAAAGAAAGGAAAATTTATACAGCATAGAAGCCAGTGCACAGATTTGGTCCAAGATTGACAATCTAATGAGTTTATGTTACTTTAGCACTGAATAAAGCTCAGAGTAACATTTCTTTTCTTTTCTTTTCTCAAATATGCAGGGGAGTCATGTATCATTGCATTAAGGAGATAAATAAATTAGAATACGCCCACCACGCTCTCTGTCACACACACATGCTTACTTTACTAGAAATAAGTGCACCTCTTACATCAAACCATGACCCGACCCAACAAAAGTATAGCAACCAGGTGCGGCAAGACCTCTAGCGCATGCAAGGCCCCAGGGGCATGCCTTTTCAAGGATCTGTCTTATGATGAGCTGGATGCTAGAGTTGGTCCTATTGAAAACACAATTATTGTTAAATATGGCCACTTTTACACTGTTAGTCTTTTAAGAAATCAGTAAGCAATAACTCAAATTGTGATGTCTACTATATGTGCATTCATCCTAGCTTCTGGAGACACAAACAATTTTCCCAACTTTCTTTTAAAAATTTATTGATTCAAAGGTTGTTTGCAGGACAATTCTTCCTCAATTTCATCATGTCTTACTCGAGGATTCCAGTACCGTGGGAGTGAGCGTGGAGTATTAACATGCTTTCCAGATACTGATTTGACCACTGCAAAAAGTCTTATGGAGGCCAGAGGGATAAAGCAACTGCCTGTAGTTAAGCGTGGTGTTGCCCATAGAACTGCAGGAAAGCGCAAGCTGATTGCCCTTCTACATTATGATTCTATTGGTTGCTGTGTTCGGTTAGTCACAAGCTTAGATATGTTTTGTTTCAATCCTTTTATTTTCTTTGTTTATTGATTTTTGCCTAACCTACCTGTGTAGATTTTGTTAGTAACTTAGTACTACCCTCATCTATGCTAATACAATTAATTTCATTTGCTTGTCAAGGGAGGAAATAGAGAACTGGAGGACCATATATCAGAGACTGGCTTGTTAAAAATATGATACTACTTGACAATATGATTATTCGTTTGATTGCCGAAGGAGGATATTGTAAACTGAAGATCATATATCAGTGAAAAGCAGACTTTCCTCTTGTAGCAAATGGGCACTGAAAAATTACAGTGCCCTTATGACACCACAACAGTAAGCGATACTACAGGACATCTATGTGAAATGCAGTTACACTGATACAGGGATCATTCAGGCAGTTTAACCTCTATACTGTTTAGATTCCACTGTGATCTTATGGGACACTGCAGGAGCAAGCCTGGCAAATTCTGCAGACTTCCCGTTTCTGCCAGTTCCATGTGGCATCACTGCTCGTAGCACTTATTCATTGTTCTCGACCTGGATTTGGACTTTACACGGGAAAGGAACAAAGTACAGACGTAGTGTAAGAAAGCGGTACTTTTTACCCTCGTGCTGCTTGTAAATTCTGAGCTGTAGCATATATTACACTTTACAGCATGATCTCACTTCTGTTGCTGTGAAGCAGCATATTCACCAGTGTGATCACACAAGGAATTTGTGCAGTAGATTTTTTCTCATATCGATGTTGTAAGTTGAAGAATCACATTGCTTGTAAAATTTGACAGCATGTTGTTTTATCTCCTCTAATGAGTATGAGTATGCTGTTGTAGAAACTTGCATGTGGCATTTGCTCTTCACACTCTTGGTTGGTTGTGCGTTTTGTATGGTGTGGCCTACTCGTTCTTGCTACCGTCCTGTCCTCCGAAGCAGCGGCCGTTAGTAATTTTAGTGAAACAACCACAACACCATCAGCAACGTGGAAAGAACACTATCCAGTATGCATGCTCAAAGATGCCAGAAAGGTCTTCTAATTCAAGGGGCCCAAACGGGCTGTTAATGAAAACTTCCAAAAACTTCAATTCTAGATAGATGTTCGGTTAACTGCTAGGGCCTGAACAGCATCAAAGAGAACTAAGTGGAATTTAACGCACTAATTCCTTGAACTTTCATTTTTTTTTATTTCTTATATATTATTTAGCCACATGTCATAAATACACCAGAAGATTCTGCTGAAACTTTCAAGAAAGAGTTTTCATCTGCAGTGATTCACGACACTTAAGCCACGCACAAAACCGAAAGGGAAAAACATACTCAGGTTCTCAGGCCTGCACAATTGACTACCAAGGAGCTGCTCCCTCTCTTCTGAAAAATGGAGAGTGGCGGATAAATAAGGAATCAGAAGCATTCTCAGGCTCCCAGAGAGATGGTCAGTCCTTTGTTATTAGAAGTGTGATGCTGCCTCTCCCCCCTTTTGTTCTGATCCTTGTCTTGCCGATCACTGGCTTGCCAGAGAAAGCTGAAATTCCCAGGATCTCCGGGGCCTTCTTTGGGGGAGCATGGATTCGTTGGTCCTGAAGAGTAGCTTCACCTTGCTCCTTGATAAGTGTAGATGTAGTTATGTTTTGCTTCACCTTAACTGCTGACGCACCTAGCAAGCCAGAAGAAGGCAAATGACAACACAGATAAAACTAGAATGCTCTTTCAGATATCACGTGGGAGTTTAAGAATAGAATGGAACTGGAAACTCACACATATGTTGGGAGCTGAGTTGCAAAACTAAATGGAAATTTGATTATCAAATGGTACAGAAAATTTGTTCAAACTGACCTGAAATTCTAGCTTGATCATCAATATACGCAATGCTATCCTGGCAACAAGGCCTACAGCAAATAGGATATGAATCACGATTGATAAATAAACATAGGCCCCATAAAGTGGTTAAAGTGCAACAAGAGAACTAACACTTTATCAGGCTCAATGTACACTGGGGTTCCATAAGAGCAGTGATCCAAATGGTTATCTTCTTGCACGTATGGTGTTTCATTTGACATGGATTTTACTGTGCCTGATGTCAAATTTCAATTAGCAAATAGAGATCTATTTTAAGCATATATAATGAAAATACAAACCTAAAATATTTGAAGTGTATTGCATATCACAATTCAAGTTCTGTGGTTCCTCAGTGCAGGGCACTGAAACCCCTGATACCTGAAAAATGGGACATCAGAACAAACTTAACTACGATATGCAAAGAGTACCACGAGAGAGGGATTTCAAACATGACAAGGACTAGGAGCAAACAAAAAAAACCTCAGATGTGACAAAATGACAACCAGTTTCATGACTTGCAACTTCTGACTGATTGGACTCTGAAGGGTACTCCAATGTGCGTCGCCGCTTTGATTCCTGAGATTCCTCAGGGTCCAGGGTCTCATTGTAGGTGGTGTCTACTCCAGTAACAGACACTTATTAAGCGATGCATTCAAAAGTGGCAGCAATGATAATTGTCAGAACAAAAGACTTCATACCACCAAGGTCAGCAAAGAAATCATAGCAGTCTCTCAACGGGGTTTGATTTCCAAACAATCCCAGCAGCTCATCGTCATCACGATTGAGGCGATCCCACAAGAATTCAGTATCATCTGCTGTAAAAAAAAAAAAAAGTGAGACATAACGGGATAGCAAGTCCAGACAGATACACTAGAGTTCATTTGAAACATAGGTTATGGATGTGACTGAAAGAAAGTACCGTGACCTCCATCTATAGGTTCGCAATGCTCTCCTGTTTGCCAATCCCAGAGACTGCAGAAAGCACTACAAGATCAGGAACAAGTATAATAGATCGGCACAAAAGTAGTGCACTGGAATAGCATGTTAATTTAGAAGCATTGAGTTCAGGGAAGAGTTAGACAAGCCAAGAAGCTACTCTGGTAGGTGTATGTGGATTTTGAGCACATTTTAGTTTGCCATGTAATGTCGATTAGCTACTAAAAGGAACAATAATCAAACGCCCGTAGGCAATGCAAATTAATTGACGCCAATCAGAGCCAATCAGGCAGGCATTACAGCGAACAGCATTACACACACCTGTCCCAGCCCCCGGTGAGCCCATATCCTCCCTCCATCCAAGCTCTGGCTTCGGCCTTTCGAAGTGACGCTGAACCTAAGAGAAGAAGAATTGGAGAGATTGCTCGACTCTTTCCATTAAGAGTGTGCGTGTATAAGTACAGAGTGCCGAGGCACTGACGGCCGTGCACCACTAACCATTAACCTCTGAAGAATAGGATCAGCTGATGACCGCACTGCTGGCCGATCAAAAGATCGTGAAGCTAGGACGGCACTGCTGGCCCAGTCACCATGCCTAAAAGCTAGGGGAGGGGCACTGCGGCCCAGTCACCATGCCTAAAGGCTAGGGTAGGGTATCTGTTGTACTCGCGCACCAGGTCCAACGAGCAACCAGATCGCCGCACTGCTGGCTCAGTCACCATGCCTAGGGTAGGGGAGTGGGCTGTGGTGCGAGAGGGAGGTTCGCGGGGATGGCGGCGGCAGCCAGGCGGAATGGGGCGGGCGGACGGCTCGGTGAAAGGCGACGGCGCACGGCGCGGGCGAAGACAACGGATCAATATGCAAGTTGGGCCGTTGGGTTGGGTGTTTTGGCCCATCAACGTGAGCGTCCGGGCACCCGGACGTCAAGCATTTCCGAAACTTTTTACTGCAAGCAGAATCCTTTTTTTCTCCATCAGAAACTTTGTGTGTTCAGCCAGCGCTGCTGCTGCTCGATCCTCAGCTCCAACGTGATGCGTTCTGTCAACAATCAAGCATTCGGTAAATATATACTCCTGAATCCCTGAATCATTGCAACCGGAACTGTTTTTCTTTCTTTCAAGTCTCACGGCTATTCATATCTACATTGTGAACTCCAAGCAATAAATTAAAGAGCAGATTGTGCACTTGATCAAGAATAGAGGACAAATAAAGGTGCATTCCCACGATACAACCATTCTCACATTATAGATCTCTAATCTCTATTCTCTAATCCCATATATGCTTGTATACTTATATGTCAAGGGAGCACATTTTACTTTAATTAAAACTGATACCTATCCCAATGCAACTTTATACTTATAAATATGTATAAGCATAATTTTATTTATATTATTGTTACAACCGCTGCATTTAGCTATTTTAGCTTGAACAGCTTAAGGCACTAATACCTTCAACTTTAATTTTTTGTATGTATCATTTAGACACATGTCATAAATACACCAGAAGAATGCTGAGCCTTTGAAGAAAGAGTTTGCATATACAGTGATTCACAACACCTAAGCCACGACACAAAACCGAAAGGGAAAAAGTAATAATTGGAAAGTTAGGCCTGCGCATTAACCAAAGTGCCGGAAAAACCATGGAAAGAATGAATGATAATTGCTAAATAAGAAAGAATCAATTGCAACCATAGGTTCTCAGGCCTCTGCTCCTTCAATTATAAATCAATGACATTCTCAGGTACTCAGGTACTCAGGCTGCACAATTGACCACCGAGGAGCTGTGAATCAATGGCGCCCTCAGGTTCTCAGGTCTGCCCAATAGACTCCCAAGGAGCTACGCACCCTCTCTTCTCATAAATGGAGAGTGGCGTATAAGTAAGGGTCGACAACATTCTCAGGCTCCCAGAGAGATGGTCAGCCCTTTGTTCTTAGAATTGTGATGCTGCCTCTCCCCCCTTCTGTTCTGATTCTTGTCTTGCCGATCACTGGCTTGCCAGAGAAAGCTGAAGTTCCCAGGATCTCCGGGGCCTTCTTTGGGGGAGCATGGATTCGCTGGTTTATATCCTGAAGAGTAACCTCACCTTCCTCCCAAGACCGTTTGATGAGAGTAAAAGGGTATGCTACTGATGTAGTTATGTTTTGCTTCACTTTAACTGCTGAAGCACCTAGCAAGCCAGAAGAAGGCAAATGACAACACAGATAAACTAGAGTTTTTTTTTTGACAACAATAAACTAGAGGTTTGTCTTCCTAGCAATAATATACTGCCAAACTGAAATACCTTTAGAGACTTTGAGTGTAGAAAGCTTCCTAGTTTCCTGCATTATGAAACTCTCTGTCATCGGTGCAATCTTGCTTGTTCCTGTAGGCATAGAAATAATAGATAAGTTCCTGACCACAAATACAAAACCATGGTGCCAGAAAGGCACTCAATGGCGTGGCTACAGGCTACTGTCATAATAGTACATTGCAGCAGCAGCCAATACACAATTGTGGAAGGAGGAAAATTGGAAACAAGAACTAGAATGCTCTTTCAGATATCACGTGAGAGTTTAAGAATACAATGGAACTGGAAACTCACACATATGTTGGAAGCTGAGTTGCAAAACTAAATGGAAAATTGATTATCAAATGGTACAGAAAAAGTGCTCCCCACTGACCTGAAATACCAGCTTGATCATCAATAACTGCAATGCTCTCCTGGCTACAAGGCCTACAGAAAATAGGATATGAATCACGATTGACAAATAAAGATAGGCACAATAAAGTGGTTAAAGTGCAACAAGAGAACTAACACTATATCAGGCTCAATGTACACTGGGGTTCCATAAGAGCAATGTTCCAAATGGTTATCTTCTTGCATGTAGGGTGCTTCTTTTGACACAGAATTTATTGTATCTGAAGTGAGATTTCAATTAGCAAACACAGATACTATTTAAGCATATATAATGAAATACAAACCTAAACTATTTGAAGTGTACTGTGTATCACAATTTAAGCTCTCTGGTTCATCAGTGCAGAGAAATGAAACCTCTGCTACCTGAAAAATGGATCAACAGAACAAACGTAACTACGATATGCAAAAAATAGCAAAAGAGAGGGATTTGAAACAAGGACTAGGAGCAAGCGAAAAACCTCAGATGTGACAAAAGGAGAACCGGTTTCATGACTTCCAACTTCTGACTGACTAGACTCTGAAGGGTACTCCAATGTGCGCCGCCGTTTTGATTCCCGAGATTCCTCCAGGTCCAGGGTCTCCTTGCAGGTGATGTCTACTCAAGTAACAGACACATAAGCGATGCATTCAAGAGTGGCATCAATGATAATTGTCAGAACAAAAGGCTTCATACCACCAAGGTCAGCAAAGAAATCAAAGCAGTCTCTCAGCGGGGTTCGATTTCCTAGCAATCCCAGCAGCTCATCGTCATCTTGATTGAGGCAATCCCACAAGAATTTAGTAGCATCTGCTGTAAAAAAAGGGGTGAGACACAATGGGATAGCAAGTCCAAGCAGATACACTAGAGTTCATTTGTGACATAGGTTACGGATGTGACTGATAGTACCATGACCTCCATCTCTAGGCTCACAATGCTCTCCTGTTTGCCAATCCCAGAGACTGCAGAAAGCATTACAAGCTCATCAGTTGCAAGTATAATTGATTGGCATAAAAGTAGTGCACCAAATAGCAGGTTATTTTAGAAGCATTCAGTTCAGGGAGGAGTTAGACAAGCCAAGAAACTACACTGGTAGTCGTATGCGGATTTTGAGCACATTTTAGTTTGCCATGTAAGGTTGATTAGCTACTAAAAGGAACAATCAAACGCCATCACACCCAACAGCATTACACATCTGTTCCAGCCCCGGTGAGCCCATATCCTCCCCCTATCCAAGCTATGGCTTCGGCATAAGCCTAACTGTCAACTGAACCAGTGTACAAGTTGAACGGGGGAATTCAGGCAAGCTTAAGACAGGTCATGAAGCTATGTAAGGTCGATTAGCCACTGAAACAAAGAATCAAAGGCCAGCAGCTATTTACAAACGACCCAACAACTTAATTATCTGCGATCAGGCATTATAGCGAACAGCACACACACGCCCATTCCAGAGCGTTCACTATTGCAAGAAGAAATCCCAATCAGCAGATTAAACTCAATTGAACGTGGAACGAGCACCAGGACAGATCGTCGCCTCGTTAGACCTCCCCTACTATTAGATCCGCGACATGGGCGGTTCACAGCCGCCGAAATCGACCGGCCGGCGGTGGAGCCGATCCAACCCAACCTGCCGGCAAGCCCGCTCGAGGCCTCTTATCATCCGACAGCGGTGCATCGGTCCGAACCAAAACCTCACAACCCCCAATCCCCCACCAAGCCCCTCGCGAAACACGAATCAGCAACAAACGCAAGACGAGACCAGCCCCGAAACACACACACACGACCCGAGCCCCTCTCACCCACATTTGGCCACTGAAGTTGGCGCTTCCGCCGCCGGCGGCGCCGCCATGGTACGAGTGGTCCATCAGGCCGCCGCAACTAGCCGTTGCAACCCTCCTCACACCCTCGGCAATCGGATTCGAGTGTCTACAGCGCGCGATGCGAGGGCGAAGGCAGGAGCGTACAGTCCCCGACTGCTGCGGCGCCGGCGGTTGCGCCGCATTTGTAGTCCGAGGGATGAAGAAGGGGGCGAGTCAAAAAAGGACAGTGGGGCACGCGGAGGCAGATGGGCTAGCGAGAAGGCCGTTGGCCTCAACGCCCTCGGGCTTCGCGCCGCGTGCTCAGCTGTCAGCTCAAATCCCTCTCGCTCAGAGTCGCTCGTGGTCGTGGGGTAGTAGGCCTTCTGGAGTGGGCTGTTGTGCCATCGGGAATTTTTCTAACGGTTTGGGCTCAATTGGTGTTACTAGGTTAGATTTTGTTTTGGGCCGTACTTGTCCAAAAGGTTTTTTTTTTCTTTACGATAAACTGTCCAAAAAGTTGTGTACTCAAGGCGCCTAGCGAAAATGGTCGGACAATGTATCTACTCGCTACGTCCAAGTTTACATTGTTTTTTTTTATATAAAATGTACCTATATATTAATTAAGCAAGATAGAAGAGCAAATCAGAAAAGAAAAGATACGGAGGACAACCATCCAAACCAACATGCAAAACTAGAAACTTCGGCGTCGAAAAAAACGCCGACTCCGGATGTTGAAAAAGAAAGAAGCTCCACCGCATAGCGGCTTTGATGAAGTTAGAGCAACCTCAAAAGACTGGATAAATGTATTTGTGTAGTTATTTATAGCTATTGTGCACTAAAAAAACATTCCAACAACTTGTGTATTTTGTTTTCTATTTCTCCATGCTAGCAATCGCTGTTTTGTTTTCTATTTTTTATGTTAGCAATCCCACCATTCTCGCTGACCATATTTCCCTAACAGGTCTTGCATGCTATCTTGGTTCTAATTTAGCTAGGCTCTTGTAAAACTTTATATTTTTAGATGGCTTTCTATTTTACATAATGTTAAATCTCACAATTTAGTATGTAATTTTACCATGTCTCTTGGAGTTGCTCTTATGTATCTAGAAGTATATGGTATATGCAATATCTGATGCTCCTCTAAGAAAACCTATAATTGATGTTATAGACGCTGTTCTGGAATTTTCATGTTAAAATATGTCAAGTGTAGCTAAATTTGTATATTAAAAGTAATAATATATGTACCATTATATTTGTCATGAAACGTACTTCCATAGCATATTTATTTGGCATCATAAATAATATTTTTATCTACATTTTAATCAAACTTTAGCTACTCTAACCGAAACTGCACCTATATTCTTTTGGACGGTGGTAGTATATACAAGCTGGCAATGGAACTTTGTTTTTTTTAAAAAAAAAAAAAGTTGTGACAAGGTGCAAGACGCGTACATGGAATGGAATCTACTTCTCTACTAGGCACGTCGCTGTGCAGATACGGACGCTCCACTTGTGCAGTGCACAGTGCAGCAAGGAAATCCTCGGTGAGTCGGTGCAAGGCTGCAAGCTAGACAAATATACAAAACTGCCGAATGCACAAACGAACGAAGCCGAAGCCTGGCCAGAGTCCAAACAAAGACAGCTAAGACGAAAGCTCGGTGTGCACACAAATTCCACAGTGAGTCAGTGGCAAACAACCCGTTTTCCACACAGCGTGATGGCGACACAGTCCTCGCACGGCTTGTATATACTATCACCGTCCAAAAAATACCACTTGTGACATGGTCGTATTAGCTTCAGAGTCAAAATATCTCAAGCTTAGTTAAAATTATAAAAGTTATAAAGATTAATAACATCAAATAGATATTGTGACAAAATATACCACAATCTCTCTAGATGCACATATATTTTAATCCAGTTTCATAATATAAGATGATGTGCTATCTCTAGATGCACATATATTTTAATCTAGTCTAGTAATATAAGGTGTGCTCTCTCTCTATAGATGCACATATATCACTACAATTAATAGTACTAGCTTTGTGAGAGAGAGAGAATCAAATACATTTCTTGGTTTTTGAACCAGATGGTGGTTATGCCTTATATATTGGGACAAAAGGGAGTAAGTAATAAAAAAAATCTAATACTTTTATATCCCTAAATAAATAGATTTCTAGCAAGTTTTGGACAGATTAGTATAGCTGCTCAATGACCATATTGCCCTTGATTAATTAGAGTACCACCAAAGTTGCATACTCATCCCGACCCGCTGGGAGGGATGGTAGAGTAAATAGAATGGCAATACCTGGAGTACTAGGGACTGTTTGGAACAAAAGAACAAAGGAAAAAAAAAACACATGAACTGGAGAAAACATAGGAATAGAAAAGGAATGGAGGTGTAAAATAGAGGACTAAAAAACACAGAAATTTTATAAAAATAGGTGTTTGGAACATAGGAATATAACTCGTATAGGAATATTAGAGTTAGCTGGCAACTCAATCTTTGAATTAAAATTAACAGTAAATTTGATGGACTTATTCATGGACAAATTTTTTTTCTAAGAATTGTTTTACTTTTATAGACAAAGAGAAATACTTATTTGATATCATAAATGTTATTACTTTGTTATAAGAAGTTTGTTTGGCGACAACATTTCTCCAAAGTATAACTTATTCATGGAGTATAAACTTTTGCAAACTTTAAATGCTTTGATTATTCAAGAAAAGTTAAAATGACAGATGGGGTATACTCTCTCAAGTTGGTATAAGAAGTTTGTTTGGACAACAACATGGTCTCCAAAGTATAACTTTGACTTATTTCTATACAAACATTCTTTAAAAAGATGATATATATGTATACTTGTATGAAACTATTTTTTTTTTTTAAAAAAACAACCATTCATATGCTTCATATTTTGAAATTCAACTACATAAAAGTTATTCATAATTTATATTGTTAATGTTCGACTCAAATTTCATCTAAAAAACGACTTCTTTTATCAACTTGGAGAAAGCATGGATAGGCGACATATGCCGTGCTATACCTATATGTGTACTCTTCGAAGTCTTTATCATGTCCTTTAGCAATTTGGCTTGGTTATACCCAACTGAATACTGGAACCACCTGTACTAAATGTCTTTGCACTAGTGTTCATTATTTATCTACGGTTCGTTACTATACGAGAGACCTCTACGTGTTTGTTTTGTCCGCGCGGTTCTCTTGATTACATACCCCCCATATCAACTTGACAATGGTTTGGTTTGAACTGCTAAATGGTTTGGAATTATTTAGATTGGTTTAGATGAATGAGTCACAGATTCGGATTGGTTTGGTTTTCTTAAGTATAGTATAGTGTAAATGGATTGATGTGGAGTTCTTGAACCATTGCCAGGTTGACCCCCACGACGTCTCCAGTGCGTCAATGATGAAGCAACTGTGGTATTGTGCGCGTCGCCGGTCATTGGTCAAGTCCATTTGGAGACGACTCGGAGAGCGAGTTGGGCAGCCTTCCGCGGACTGCTGACAGATTCATCGATGCCAGCAATGAGTTATTGACGGTTGAGATGACCTTTTACAGCCAGGAGTATGTGCACCTTCCATGCTAGAGCTCTCACTTTGGTCGTTATATCCTCTTCTTTTTTTTGAGATTCGTTATATCCTCTTCTACAATAAGATTGGCAGTGCTGGTGCATGTCCCGTTTTTTTTAAAAAAAATGCCAATAGAAAGAAATGATGATATATAGAGAGAGATTGATTGGTTGTCCTTCAAATCCAGCTAATCCAACTCTCCCTTGTTGATTCATTAACCCTTCTTCTGCCTAATGTGTTTAACGAGCTACAGCTGTGTGAATCAATGAACAAAACCACGCGTATTCATCAATCTGCAAAACGGATGAGTGATTGGGGTTTGTTCATAACGTCTGTTAATAAGATCGAAGTTTCTTAGGAGACTTCTTTCCAAAGGACAGGACGTTAGGGCCTAGGGGGGATATTGACCATCACTGAGCGTGATGTGCGTACTGATTCTAGATCGATGGCGCGCGATGTGACGTGTCGCCGAACCGTCGAGACTACGAAATGCGACCCCCGACCCCGACGGGACCAGAGAAACGACATGGACATGTTGTTTACTGACGGCCATTGTTACACATATTACTCAAGATGACTACTGATGCTATCCATTTTCAGTTAATATTGAATTATTTGCCTCGTGACATAGCTCGAGTTGGCTCCTTATTGTTAAGGAGCTAAAATCTCTTAATTCGGCTCACAATCATAGGGCGTGTTTGATTTCTTGGTCTGGCGAAGTGCGGTTTGTGGCCAGCCGAGTTAGGCTCCACCCATGCAGCCACGTTGTTTGATTCGTTTTCTCCATTGAGCGGATTGAGTCTATATTTGTGTTTGATATGGTGCGGTGGCCTTACCACCCCCCCCCTCTTTGGCATTTCATCAAACACATGCCACTGCCACCTCGGTGAGGATGAGCCACCCTCAGTGAGGAACAAGGCCTTTGTTGGCGCGCACCTCGAAGGATAAGCCGTCCCCGGCGCGCACCGCCGGCGGAGAACTCACTAGTAACGAAATGATTTTGCGAGCACTTGCAAAATCTTTTCCCGTGGCGGGCACTTTTTTTGCCGTCACGGAAAATACCCCCGCCACGTCCACTTTTTTTCGTGGCGGGCGTTTTTAGACGGGAAATATTTTTTTACGTGGCGGGCACCTTAACACGCCACGCCAAAATAAAATCTTTTGCGTGGCGGGCGTGTTAAGGTGCCCGCCACGCATTTTTCCCGTGGCGGGCATCTTAAAAGGCCCGCCACGCACAAGAGCAGGCCCAATAGGCCCGAGATGAGCCCGATTTCTACCATGGAGTATAAAAGCACCTTAGGGTTCCATTCAACATCCATCCCTCTCCCGAGCAGCCGCCACCACCACCTCTCTCTCGGTGTCTCCTCTCTCTTCCTCATCAAGTCTCTTCCCACTCGCGCGGAGGACTCGCGTCGGAGGACACGCTCCTTGCCGGAGGACACGCCTCCTTGTGGAGGAGGCGCGCGCGGGCGCGCTGCTCGGAGGGACAAGCGGTGTGATGCGTCGGCGCTTCAGCGGCGGACGGAGAGACTCGCGTCGGCAGCGGGCGGGCGATTTCTTGCGTCCGTCGGCGCGGCGGAGACAGGCTCGCGCGTCGGGCCTTGGCGGAGGACGGGCTCGCGGCGGAGGGCGGAGTGCGGCGAGACGAGGCGCGGGCGGCTCCCTCCCTCCGCGACATAACGTCTTCGGGCGGCGGCGCCGATCCGTGGCGGATCCGGCGCGGCGGCGTCGATCCGTGGCTGATCGGCGGGGTGGCTACCACGGCGGCGATCTCATCCACCTCGGCGGCGGATCAGGGCGTGCCTCTTCCCGGCGGCGTCCCTAGGCGTGCGGATCCGGCGGGCGTGGCCTCCACGGAGGCCACCGGCGGCACGGCCTCCACGGCTCTGCCCGGCGGCGCGGGCGGATCCGTGGCGCGCTCTTTGCCCGAATGGGCTCGGCGGGCCCGTAGATGGGCTTGGCGGGCTGTCGGGTGTTTTCTCTTTTTTTTTTTTTCAAAACTTTTGCGTGGCGAGACGCGTACTCGCCGCCACGGCGAGTTCTATTAACCGTGGCGGGCACGAGCCCGCCACGCAAAGTCCGGGATTAACGTGACCATTGCTTAGTGACGGGCCCGGACTGCCGCCACGCCAAAGTCAGGTCGCCCGCCACCCAAAAATCATTTGGGTACTAGTGACTAGCTCGCCCGATGCCCGCGACATGGCGGGGGAAAGCAGCCCTGCGCCGCCTCTTGTCTCGCCGCCGCATCACGAGACGGGCTCTGCTCCCGCCTCCTCGCCCTACACAACAACGTGGGCTCGGGAGCTCGCCCGACCACCGCCACCAACGCGACCCCCCCTGCGAAGAGGGTGAGGGAGGTGAGACGAACCAAGATGGAGCTCGGCACCCGGGCACGGCCGGGCTCGGAGAAAGCGAGAAAGATTTGTGCATCTGTGGAGCCAAGAGAGAGAAGGAATTTTTGTTTCGCGGGAGCCGGCTCGTGGATGGACCCGTATCAAACACGCTCTCGGCAGCTCAAGCACAGGCCACCTTCTCGAGCCCGTATCAAACACGCCCTATAATGATCCAAGCCGGGCGAGCTAACAAGCTTCGAGTTTTTTGCACTGCTGTGCACTGTCCGTTACTGTTAAAAGAGACGACCACACCAGTGGGTCTGATTTCGGTCGTCCCCATTACGCACGTCACCGTTCCCTACTCCACCACGAGTCCTCCTCGCCAAACCTGGTCGCGTTCGCGACGTTGTGGCTTCGTGCCAGGCCATGCACCTCCTCTATATAAGCAAGGTTCGCATTCTGAAGCTGCAATTCACTGCATCTCAGCCTGGAAAGCAAGAAACACTGCACGCCATGGCATCTGTTTTGAGGTTTCTGATTCTCCTGCTGTGCAGCTATCTCGCTCTCGTTGCTCACGCAGCAGACGATCGCCGGCACAAGGTTCTGTCCGTTGGCTCTCTCAATTCTGCCCCAGCCTGCTCCGAGCCTAAAGGTGCAGTAGTGTCCTTGAACGCACCAGCAATTCCACTTGCCACATTTTTTTTTGTGTGTGTGTCAGTTGTAATCGTTTCTTATGTTTTCACTGGTTTTTTCAGTGACCTCATCATCCAGCGGCGTCACGCTGCCGTTGCACCACCGGCACGGCCCATGCTCGCCTGTACCCTCAAGAAGATGCCCACCTTGGAGGAGATGCTGCGGCGCGATCAGCTTCGAGCCGCCCACATCAAACGGAAGTTCTCTGGAGCCAAGGGTGGTGCCGGCGCTGGCGACGTCGAGCAATCGGACGCCGCGACCGTGCCGACCACGCTGGGAACATCCCTGAGCACGTTGGAGTACGTGATCACCGTCGGCATCGGGTCGCCGGCCGTGACCCAGACCATGTCCATAGACACCGGCAGCGACGTGTCGTGGGTGCAGTGCGCGCCGTGTTCTCAGTGCCACTCCGAGGTGGACTCGCTCTTCGACCCCAGCGCGTCGAGCACCTACTCGCCCTTTTCCTGCAGCTCCGACGCCTGTGCGCAGCTCAGCCAGAGCCAGGAGGGGAACGGGTGCTCCAGCTCACAGTGCCAGTACATTGTCAACTACGGCGATGGCTCGAGCACGACCGGGACCTACAGCTCCGACACGCTCACGCTGGGCTCCAACGCCATCAACGGCTTCCAGTTCGGGTGCAGCCAGTCCGAGTCCGGCAACATCAACGACGACCAAACCGACGGGCTCATGGGGCTCGGCGGTGGCGCGCAGTCTCTCGCGTCCCAGACGGCGGGGGCCTTTGGCAGCGCCTTCTCCTACTGCCTCCCGCCGACTTCGGGCTCCTCCGGGTTCCTCACTTTCGGGCGGCAAGCTCGGGCTTCGTGAAGACACCGATGCTCAGGAACACCCAGAACCCGACGTACTACGGCGTGCTCCTTGAGGCCATCAGGGTGGGAGGTCAGCAGCTCAACATACCCACTTCGGTCTTCTCCGCCGGCTCGGTCATGGACTCCGGTACAATCATCACGAAGCTGCCGCCGACGGCGTACTCGGCGCTGTCGTCGGCGTTCAAGGCCGGGATGAAACAGTACCCGCCGGCACAGCCAAGCGGCTTCCTCGACACTTGCTTTGTCTTCAGCGGCCAGTCCAGCGTCAGCGTACCGCCCGTCACGCTGGTGTTCTCCGGGGGCGCCGTCGTCGACCTCGCCTTCGACGGGATCATGTTGGGGAACTGCCTCGCCTTCACGGCCAGCAGCGACGACAGCTCCTTCGGCATCATCGGCAACGTGCAGCAGCGGACGTTCGAGGTGCTGTACGACGTCGGCGGTGGTGCTGTCGGGTTCAGCGCTGGGGCTTGCTGATCGGCGCCGAGACGACCACAAGGACACACCGACATTATTGTACTTGCTCCTATTGGCTGCTCGTTTGTTGCTGCCAGGTAGGAGTAACAGACATGAAACTGAGGCCAAACCATCACCTATAGTAGTTCAATTTTGATTTTTTTTTTTTTTTTTTTTTTTTGTGATTGCAAGATAATGCAAGTGTGCAAACTACCAACCAAAAGATAATTGTAATTTTATTCTCATAGTTTATGAATAAACAATAATAATATAATGTTGATTTTACAATGTTTTTTTTCGAGCCCTTTTTAGAGTGCTTGTAAATACTTCCTAACCCTTTCTGATGCCTCCCGACGCCTCACAAAATAGCTATTTTCATTGATTTGACTAGTTTAAGGGCATTATGGACTTCTCGCAAAACTAACTCACCACCCCGCCGGACCACCTCCGGCCCGCCCGCGCATCCAACCACCTTCGCGAAGGGAAAGCATGAGGCCTAGACGCCGCTTGCCTACTGCCTAGCTTCATTCTCGCACTAGCCCTTGCCGTCGCCCTTGCCGTCACCCTCACGCGGCGCCGTCATCGCCCGGCCTGCCCTCGCTTGTCGCTCCTACCTCCCCAGGGCCGCCACGTGGCGAGCAAACATGCGCCCGCCCCTAAGCGCTTTAAGATACTCGCCCCGTCGTCACCGTTGTCGCGACCACTGCGGAGGAGAAGTGCTTGTCCCCCACCACATGCTCGACAACACTTGTCGTGGAGAACTCTATGATCGGATCTGATCGAGGTCCAACCGCAGAAGGCCAAGGTTCCGTCCTCTGCAATTGTTTTGCATTTGATTTCCCATATAACATGAATCGGGAATGTAGCAGTGCATTTCTTTCTTGTTTATGATCCAACCACTTAACATCCTGGGAGAGAAAAGATTTTTTTATTTGACACTTGCTGAAACAATGAATTCATAAATTCTAAATTTCACTCACCTCACTTGTGGACAGTGTCAACGGAAATTAGTACTCCCTCCGTATCACTATTAGAAGTCGTTTTAGGGCAACACCTGGTCTCCAAAGCACAACTTTAACTTATCTTTTCTGCGTGAGAATATTTATTGAAAAGTTATATATGTATATTTATATGAAAGTATTTTTCAAGACAAATCTATTGATATGATTTTCACATTTCCAAACTCAATGACTTAAAAGTTATTCATGATTTATGTTCTCAATGCTTGACTCAAACCTTTTCTAAAACGACCTCTAATAGTGATATGAAGGGAGTAGGTGTAATAAAGATTTTGGTTTGATTTAATGAATATGAATCGATCAACACGACAACTTCAATTATTAGGTTTTAGTGAATCCGACGATATTTCAGTTTATTTGAAATGGATCTGTTGGATAGTTCTTTCTGTACTATAGCAAAAAATCACTGCATGGCCAGACGTTGAAGATGATAGCAGCTTGGATATTTCACTCTTCTTCTCTCTCTAAACTAAAAAAGAATAAAATAATTGGCGTTTGAGCAAACAACTACGAATTTGTGGTGTCTTTGGGCAAATTCTCTGATTGGTGGTGTGTGCCAGCCAATTACACGTTTTTCAAGTGTCCCTTGACAAAATTTTCCTAGAAGTAACCAATAAATTAAATCTACATATGCCTAAATTACTCACCATGCTATTTAAAGATAGTAGAAGGGGGGAGCCACGCCGCCTCTCCTCACGGTGGCCACGGTAGTAAAAAGATTTCGTTCATCTGATTTTGGATCTACGGTTCTCCAGGTGGTTGACCCATCGGCGGGTGAACAGGAGTTCGGCTGGGCCTGGTCACGTACAACCGGTAGGATGTTGTCGAGCGTCCATTGGCTGCCAGTGCTCGTTGTCGAACCGTGGCTGGTTGGCTTCGTCCGGGCCCATGTGCAGTAGCAGCTGAGCTCCACTGAGAGTGTTGGGCACTATGTCTGTGCGCCAGTTGCTGCCCCGGAGGCACTGCTTGCTGGGCTCCACTGCATTCTGTCAACTCTGGGGCCTGTGTCTCAGCGAGAGTCGTGTGTGGCCGCTCGGTGCGTTCGGGTCTGTCGGCCCTGGTGTGATGGGATAAAAACGTCGCCAGCAGCTCTTTTCCTTCTCCCATTCCGTCTGGCCGTTCCTCCAAGGTGAGCGCCGCCGGTTGTCCTTTCCTCGCCTTTTGCTACGTTTAGCTGGTGTCGGCTCCTTTTGATTTTTTTCTCTCGGTCGTGCAGCGGCGCGCTGCCTCTGTAGGGTGCTGCGGGGTGTCCACCAGGTGTCAGATCTGTGGCAACGGGTGCTCCATCTGCGCTAGGGCCTGGGGCTGCATCCGGTGCTGCGGGACGTCCGCCGGCTCGTGGTGCCCTCGTCTCGGCAGTGGCGTGCCTGCTTCATCTGTATCCTGATGTCTTCACCGAGGATGAAGACTGGCGTCCAAAGGTACACAATCTTTCTTCGTTCCTGTACTGTCTTCTCTGATCTTGGTCCACAGCCCCCCTTTTCTCTAACCTTTTTTTCCTTGTCTTACCTCTCCAAATACTATCTAGGTTCAAGCCATTTTTAGAGTGGACAAGGGGATCTTTGCTCTTGCAGCCGGTGATTTGTGTTAGTGTGCCCCGCCTCGCGTGTTCCGTGCACCTCCATTTAGGGAACTCGCGAGGTTGTAAGCTTAAACTCCTTTTTCTCTTAATGCGGAACGGGCCAAAGTGCCCGGTTTTCGAAAAAAAAAATCTTTGCTCTTGCAGCGGAGGAGTTCAAGCTAACCATCCAAGAAGAAGACATCCATCCAGATCTATGGTGACATGTACGTGACAAAAGTAAAGATTGCCAATGTCCTCTCCAAAGAAACGTACGAGAAGGAAACAAGAGAGTTTGCTGGAAAGCCTGTACCCACCAAAACACTATCCATCCAGAGTGCCTATAGTGCGGTTGTGAAATATCTTGAAGAGGAAAAACTAATCACAGTAGACGATTACAAAGCCAAGAATGTTTCCCAGTTGAAATATAAAAATTGTACTCTAAATCATGGTCAATGCTATTTGAATACAGAGCAAACAAACTCACAGACGCTGCTCTTGCAAACTACAGAAAACTGCATGGCTTCCTATGCTTCCGCCGGCTAGGCACTTCTTGCCGCCGCAGCAGATATCCCATCACCAAAAAAGAAATCACGTCGTCACGCCGCGAATGCTGCCCTGGAAGAAGGTTTGGCGTCCATCGTCAGCAAGCTATCACAAAATCTGCAAAACATGTGTGCTCAGTTGATTGCTCTTCTTGAGAGTCCAGATGAAGCCAGCTACAAGACTTCATCTAAGTTTGTGTACTGGTGATGTTGCTTTTGTAATGCACGCGTTGTACCCTGCCAAAAATAGTTTGGACCATGCAGTGCCTTCTTATTATGGGTGTTTTTACTCTTTTCCGACGCTCACGGTTTATTCACAAAAACAAAAAAAAAAGGTTCCTGCGAGGCTACGACACAGCCGGTCAGTCCCCCGCGCGCATGGGCGCGCAAGAGACTAGTTATGACTAATAATCTTACTAGTCCCTTTATATTTATATCTCAATCACTACTTCTTCCATTACAAAGAAAATAAACTAAAATATCCCCATAAATCTAAATCTAAATCACAAACGTGAATAAATTGAAATAGTATTAATATATGTTTATAAATTATCCAATCATATTATCATTATTATATCGATCGCCATTTCATGATGAGTCCATCTTAGAGAGAGCCCCTGGAGCTACCACTGTCCACTACAAAAGAACAGGAAAGAGTAGGCCCACGCGCCCTCCTAAGTCCTAACACTGCACTAACTCGATTAGCAGGCCACGTCTAGTTGGACAGCGATGCATGAGTCGTAGGTAGACCATCTTTGTATAAAGCAATGCCGAATCAATTGGAACGTGTCTTGTGTCAACACGTTTACGTACTGGTTAATCCCACCAACGAAAGAACTTCCACCGCTACTGCGTATGTATGTGAATTTAACCTACACGGTATATGGTCTCCTGTAGTTTTTCTGTACTATACAGCGGTATGTAACTTTGTATGTATGATGTATCGCTAAACTTTCGTGTACGTACGTGCGCACACGCATATACTTGCTATACTATTACTAGTAATCTGTAATCAGAAGTCGTCGTTAATCGCTGAGTGAATGGATTAGCAGGAGCTGGGTTTGAAGCCGACGGAGGTGCCGTCGATGCGCACCTCGAACGACCGCTGCTGCACGTTCCCGAGGATGGCCATGCCACCGTCACTGCCGCTGGGCGCGAACGCGAGGCAGCCGAACGACAGGATCCCGTCGGCGCCAAGCGTCACGGTCGCGCCGCTGCTGAACGTGAGCGCCACGTTCGGGAGCGTCACGGAGCCGTACCCGGCGAAGTTGTAGCACGTGTCCAGGATCCCTGTCGGCGGCGCGGACGGGTAGCCGTACGAGGCCATGCCGCTGCGGAACGCGGAACGCAGCGCCGCGTACGCGGTCGGGGGCAGGCGGGTGATGACGGTGCCGGTGTCCACCACCGTCCCGCCCGCGAACACCGACGCCGGCACGCTCAGCTGCTGCCCGCCGACGCTGATTCCCGTCAGCATCACGACGTAGTAGGTCGGCGCGTTCGTCGACGACAGCAGCTGCGTCGTGGCGAAGCCAGGCGGCGCGGCGCCGGACGGCCCGCCCAGCGTCAGGTACCCCGCGGTGGACGGCTTCGTCGGGAGGCAGTAGGAGAAGACCCCGCCGTACGTGCCCGCCGTCTGCTCCACGAGCGACGTCTGCTCGCGGCCGAGGCCGAGGAGTCCGTCGTTGCCGGTGAAGAGCCCGCTCTGCGCGTGGCCGCAGCCGAAGAAGAAGCCCCGCACCGCGTCGTTCGGCGACAGGGTCAGCGTGTCGGAGCTGTACACGCCCGTGGTGTTGGACCCGTCGCCGTAGCTGACCACGTACGCGCACTGCCCCGCCGAGCAGGAGGACGCGTAGATGCCCAGGACACCGCACACGGCCGCTCCGCACGGCACGGCGGCGTACGACGACGACTGGGCGGGGTCGAAGAGCGGGTCCTTCTGGCTGTAGCACGCCGGCGCCGCGCACGGCTTGCACTGCACCCACGACAGGTCGCTGCCGGTGTCCACCTCCAGCGTCTGAGCCACGCCCGGCGTGCCGAGGTTCACCGTCACCACGTAGTTGAGCGTGCCGATGTCGTACCCCCAGTTCGCCGGCACCGTCGCCTCCGCCACGGCCGCCTTCGCCTTGGAGTCCCACAGCTGAGGCCCCGACACCCTCCTCAGTATGTACTCCGCCCGGCGCTGGTCCGCGCGCAGCGTGTCAGCGACCGACGGGGTCGCCAGGGAGGACGCCCGCGAGGGGGCGCACGGCCCGTGCTTGTGCGTCAGCCGCAGCACGGCGGACGTGCCGTTCCGCCGCCGCGGCACAACTGAAACATCACCGAATTCCAGCCACCGAATCAGCAACACTATCGAAATCGAAGCTACCAGTCCGCGCCCAACAAACACACCACACACGCGGCGAAGAGAAACCGAAGCAATTGATGATCAGGCAGCTGCTACCATCCGCGTACCTGGGTCGAGGTCTCTGCACGTTGAGGACGGCTTGAAGCTGGCGGCGGAGACGGTGACGTAGCCGGGCGCCACCGCGGCGCCATGAGAGCAGGGCAAGAAACCGAGCGCTCCGACGGCGCAGAGGAGTGACAAGAGGAGTACGCGGCGCACCACGGGGAGCTCATGGCGGCGCCTCGGTTCGGCTCGGATGGGGACAACAGACGGTGCCTAAATAAGGAGGAAAAACCGGGCCGCCGTCCTCGGCGGTGCGACGCGCGAGACATGGGCGAGTGCGCCGGAGGGCGAGCAAATCATCTGTGGAATTCTTGGTAGACGGACTGGCGGAGTCGCTGCTGCCCGTGTCTTTTCCACCGGCACGGCCAGCACTTGGGCACCGAATGGTCTTGTTTCGGTAGGTCCTCCAGCACCGGACACCGATCCCAAGCCAAGTGCATACAACTGGACGAGGCCAACCGAGTTGACCTGTGATCCAACGTAGCACCAGTCAAATTGGATGGACTAGATCAGGTCAGTTTGATTCAACTTCCATCGTCAGCTGTAGTCTTTGGTCCTCAAGTTTCAGCAAACTTCGTCTTCTGGTACTGGTACGAACGAACTCAACCAACCAAACCAACCAACCGAACAGATTCCTTTCCCATGACATATCCTCTTCGCCGGAAAGAGAGCTCAAGCTGTGGCACCCAATTCGTTTCCTTTCCCTACCCCTGACGGAGACCTTTATCTACCCCTCGCCGCTTCCCTCTTTCCATTGCGCGGTTTTGGGATCTTGCTGGAGCCGGCGGCCGGGGGCCAGGGCCGTGACGGCGACACGAGTGCCCACCCGAAGGCGCGATCGCCTTGGAGACACAGACCAGGCCACTCGTCCCCGCCTTCTCTGCGCGTTCGCGTACTCCGGGTCTCTTTTGCCGGCGTCGCCAGCACCCCGTCCAGCCGTCCGGCGCGGTCCACCTGATGCGGGCGTGTCGCGAGGCTGACATGCGCGCTTGCTTCTCGCGGTTTGTTTTGCTGCTGGTTTTGCCCGGACGGCTCGGTGGATAGGTGGCTTTGCTGCTGCTATCTATCCATCCGCATGCGGTGGAGCAGAGGCAGGGCCCAAACATAGCTGACGTGCTTGAGCGTAGTTGCAGACCCAAAAATACCTGACGTGTTCAAGCGTGATTTGCCAAATCGGTGGGTCTCCCCCTGGTGAAGTGGCGAGTAGCCTTGGTTGGAATGTCTTGTTCGTATAGTGGAGCGACCACTAGCTAGGCATTCTGGTACGCACCCACGTTCGCCGTCTTGTTTGGTGCAGACAAAAGTGATCTATAGAGACTACGTAGAGTCACAGGAGTCCAATTGCGTACTCGTGGCGGTCGGTTTCAGAGTCGACTCGGTAAAATACTCCCTCAGTTTTAAATTAGAATGCATTTTAATTTATTTTTGGATATAATTTTTTTATATTAGCTTAGATATACAACATATCTACATACATAAAACCACATCTCTATGAGCATCTCCAAGAGTTTTAAAATCCACTTTCAATCTTTATCTTTTGTTAAGATAAAAAACGACTTTACAACAATTCTCTATCTCGACTCCCAACCTATTCGCACTTTAGAAGACCAATCAATCTTGCAGGGCACGTGTAAAAAAAAAGAGCAAGGATAAGGTTCTCAATATAAAATGTACTCCATCCGTTTTAAATTGTAGTTCACTTTTTAAATTTTTCTATATTCTTTTACTATGTATCTAAACATAGTAACTAGATGCATAATAAAATCAATGTAAAAAGAAAAAAAAAAATAAACTACAATTTGGAACAAATAGAGTATAAGACAAAAAAAGAAAGTATAAACTTTTTAGGCGTGATTTGAAAATACTTTGGGATCCTTGATGCTTGGGAGTGAGATTTTCAAAATGGTTGGAGAACCGACTCTTAACTTTTTTTGCCACTTGAAAAACTCACTGTTTTACCATTTGCTTTTATGAAAACTCTTAGAGATGCTTTGAGTGTTTGTTTGGATATCTTAAACAAATAAACTAAAATAAAGTTCTAATAAAAACACAATTTGCAAAGGATTTTTAGGAATACAAGTTTTAAGAACCCTCTGTTTTCGAAAGCGTGTCGAAGCTCAACCGGCCAAGTGGGGAGGCTTAGGGCCTCAGCCTGGCTGGCCAACTGGAGTTTGAGTCTCCACGGAGGCAAAATTTTTGGTAGCCACCCAAAAAAAACCCTCGTTGTGCACGTGAGCCTGGTGATTGTGTCAACAACGGTACACCCCATCAACGTTGGGTGATTGATCTGTCTCATTTCACTCCGCCCTTCTTGGGGGGGGGATTTTCTTTAGGGTTTAGGGATTATACGGTCCCTTCCTATGACAGTAAGCGTGAGGGTAGTTCTTCCCTCACCGATAAATTTTTTATTCCCTCCATTCCAAACTATACGCTTTAACTTTTCTATATGTATTGTTTTCTTTGTGTAACGAGAAATGGTTTATATCTATGTGACTATGTGTATTGCAAAAGCTACATGTCTAGAAAAGTTAAAATGTCTTAATTTGGAACATAATGAGTATTTGGTTAACACTTAAAAAGCACATTCGAATAAATAGTTTTTTATATATTTTTTTCTTCTTTGATAGTTTATCTATATCCTGTGCATAAAAAATGACTATATTCACAGACATAATTAAATAAACTCTCTTTGGAGAACAATTTTTTTCCCCTAAAAATCTCTATTTCTATCAAATAAAATGGATATAAAGATTCCTTACAGTAAAGTTCTATTTCATTTCAAATGAAGCAAAATTCAATCCCAGAATGTACAGCCATGTACAGTATGTTCAGTTTTTGTAATCCTCACCCCCAAAATATGAGTCGTGCAAATTGTGCACAATCCATGACGGAAAGCAAAATGTGCAAGCCTGAACAATTCTCCCTCCCCCCGATCTGCTACGGAAAGCAAAGTGGCCTCTGAAAAAAATAAACTGAACAATCCTCCCTCCCCGATCCTGATCCTGCCCATGTCGCCCACTCACAACTCACACTCCTCTGAACAAGGGCCTGACGCTCACCAGTGCCTCCCGTCGCATGGCCCCTTGCCGGCGTCCCATTTCCATTCCGCAATTCTTGCCCACGCCGGGCCGCCGGGCATGCACTGCCGCCGTCGGTCCTCCTTCAGGTTCACGGCGTGGCCCCGTTGCCGCCACCGGCACCGCGGCCTCCATTCTCTCGAACTGCGCGGACCACTTGGCCTGCACGTACGGCGCGCGCCTCCACGGCGGCAGGTGCATGCCCGCGCCGCGGATAGACTCCGCCGCCGCGGCGCACATTGCCGCGGCGAGCTCGTTCAAAGCTCCCGGACTCGCCACCAGCACCGGCGGCAGGGGAGGAGAGCAGGTCCTGGTACTCGGTGCTCGGCCGCGCGATCTCGAATTCGGCTGCAATGTTGACCTCCACGATGTAGCGAGATGACGGCGGCGGCGAAGGCGAACCCACCAGTGTCACGTCCACGTACTCGTACGTGCCCGGCGCGGCGATGCCGCTGCTGGTTCTTTCCCACGACGATCTGCAGAGACCTGGATTTATGACCAATCACAGCATAAATGTTAATGACCCCTCTAGCCTCAGTAATCTTGCAACTGGTAAATCTCTATCGTCGTGTCGAATTGGGAGGTGGAAATAAACTAGAGTGCTCACTATTTTGCTACTGAAAACTGAAGAGCAGTAGAGCATTACCGGCGTCGTAACCCCTCGCACGTAGCCGCTCCACAAGGAGCTTCCTGATCCCGTCGCCGCCAACGACGGCTGGCCCAGCGCCTCGGACAATGCGCTCCGCCTCGGCGCGGATTTGGACGGCCGCGGCGTCGGCCGCCGCTTCGGCCAGCGTCAAGCGCAGTGTTTCCTTCCACTCCGTGGTCCGAGACGCCGCAGCATCATCCTTGGTGACGACGCCGTAGTCCGTGCCGTGCTCGCCGTATCCGTTGTAGAACTCGTCGACCAAATCCATCAGATCGTCGTCGGCATCCGCACGGCCGGACGACGCCGACGCCGGCGCGATGTCGCCGATGAACGGCCCCCGTAGCCGCGCCCTCGCCGCCTCGTCCAGCGCCGCTGTTGCCTTCTTGTACGCACCCGAGAACTCCATTGTCACCATGCCGATTGCTGCGCCGATCAAGACCGCCGTGGGTGGATTGTGTGCCAGCGAGCAAGTTCCTCTTGCGGTTGCAAACTCGGCTTGCCCTGGTTGGCGATTGGCGTGTAGGTCCACGAGGGTGGCGGTGTTATATATGTTTCGGTGGGCGTCCGGAGGCAGGCGTAGCTAGAAGCCTAGAACCTGACTGCAAAAGGGTCCAGGTTCATCGTAGACAGCTTAAATGTCCAGGTGCGATGAATTGGGCGCATCATGTAAAGTCCGTGTTGTGTACCACTACTACTCCCGTACTCCCTACTCCAGTTGTATGATGAAGTCACACTGCTCACTAGTCCCTATACAACACTATCACTGTCAGGAACAAAGGGCTTGTTTTCCCCTGAAGGAAACTTCAGTGAATACTTCCATAATAATATATGTTCAAGCAAACACGCTCCATGTACAGATGGATCATCCCAAGTTTGTCCACTTCGGTCGATAATGCGTCCAGATACATCGTTCATGATTGTAATTTGTAAGTTGCATCACTCGTGATTGCAACCGTAGAAATTGAAGTAGTCCCCACGTTATATTGAGAAAGTAAAAGAATAATAAAATGCACGTGACTAAAGGTCCTTAAAATTTTCACCCAATGATGTTCTCGAACTAAATTTGGATTCTTCGACCAAAAAAAAAAAATCTGAATTCTCAATTAACTATTGCGCTTAACTAAAGATCCAAAATCCATCACGCCACCAACCAGTTGCCTACGTGGTGAAAAACTCTATCCATCTCTCCATCCCTCCCCAGTCCCCCTTTTGCACATTTTTTTTGGTCGAGTCCAAATCCCTTTTGCACATTTTTTTGGTCGAGTATCAAAGTGAAAATCCATGGAAAATTTGAAGACCCATGGTTCGTTTTATTCGAAGTACAATCTGTGCCGCCACTTGATCTTCTCGTCATCAGTCAGAGGCAGAGTCGTATAATCCAGTATGGGACTACAGGCTACACGTATCATGTCATTGCATACGTACGGCGTAACTAGAAAATATAGGACGGAGAATACGGGTAAGAAATTTCAGTAGTTTCGCAGAAACCATTACGTGAAAAGATCAGAGATATCAGCCACTCTAACCAACGCTTCTAAGCGTAGCGCATCATAGCATCAGTACAACAATACCGGAAATAAAGGATAAAGAAAATGGGCAAGAACTCTCAGCGGCTTTGCAGGTAGCAGAGATATAAACCACAAACATCTATTACTACGAGTTAAGACTAATTTCATAGTCATTCTAAAGAAAAGGGCGGTTGCCAGAGAACCATTTCTCAAGTAACAAAAGGCAAAACCTCCCCGAAACCTAGACACCCGATGAGTGTTGGGTTTACTTCCGCAACATGAGATTACACTGCAACATGGAGATTGAAAGCAATCGTGAAATCATCTCACGAGCTATCCATCAGGTTCTCTGTTGAAGTTGGGTTTACCCCGCCATCACTATTATTATCTTGAGGGTTAACTTCTGCTTTCGGCTCAGCTCCAAAAGTGAAATTGGTGGGGTGATCATTTGGGTTGACTTGCTCAAATATGGATGGCATGGTCATTTGGTTGAACATAGGCGCTTGGATGTCACCTGCTGGTTTTTGATAACCAAATCCAAGAGAAGCAAAAGATTCAGTGGGAACCAATGGTTGAGCACTGGGTCCAAAAAGCTTCAGCTCATACTCCAAAAGCTCACTCTGAGAAGCTGCACAGAAGAAACATGTTATAATTACCTAATGACACTATAAATGTGAGTCAAAGTTGCGTATGTAGCAATAAGGGCATCAAAACTGTTATATTCATTCATGATGTATTAATCTAGTCTCTGAAAAATTGATAACAGAGATAAGGACTACACAATAAACTAAACAATGTAGACTGCTGTCAAATCAGGTAAGACAAAAGATGTTAACATTTGATAGGCAAGGAACCAAGGATTCATAATGCAATAGAGATGATATCTTAAATACTCTACAGGATTCAAAGGGTATAAAGCTAACCATCTGTCAGTTGGACCTGCGGTCTTCGGTCTTTCACCCACTGAAAAGACTGCGCAAGTCTCCATCCTCTAGACTTCATCAAAAAGGCTGCAACAATAGCAGCGGACCTAACAAAATGCATTTAAAAGAAGTATTCATCAACCAATCGCAACAAAGCAGATAGCGTAAATGCTAATAGAAGTTCTTCACAATCAAGTACCTGTTTTTTCCAGTCATGCAATGAACAAGAACACGCGATTTATCTCTTTCACATTTCTCTGAAATTGCAGAGAAGGAATCACAATACCATATCAGTGACCACAAACAGGTATAATAGCTCAACTTGAGAAGTACTATTACAATCCCTTCCCCTTCCCATGAAAGTAAATTTATTTGTGAAAACTTCAGAAAGAGGCGCTTGGGGAGAAGGCTTATGTGCAATATACAAACAAAAAATAGCCTGGAACACAGAAGTACATATACAAATGTCCATCCCAGCTTAAAAGAGACATGAACCAGGTTGAATGGAAGAAACAATCAAAAACCAAGTACCAATAGTCATCATATAATGAAACCATTACTAAAACAGGCAGGTAGAAAAAAAAAGGAATTTGTTAGGATGACATGCAGAGGATATCTACGTTCAATCAGGGAGCAACATGTTTTTTACAGGGGCAACACTACAAGGAAAAAAAGTAGTTCATGACTAACTGTACACTTAATTCCACACCGAAATTACTGAAAGAGCAAACAGATAATACCTAGAAACTGGTTTGCCTCATCAAAATCCAAAGGCCTGTCCCGTTGAAGATTGTGATATGTGAATGAATTCTTGTATAGATTGACGCAGTCAGGCACAGTCTGTTAAGCAAATAACAAGCATAGTAATTAATCTCAAATTATCATACTGAAGCAAGCTCTAAACAGTCAAGGGCAACATCTGATTTTAACAATGAGGCAGGAATATACAAAATGTTGGTTGTCAGGTACGTGAGCCTACAGATTCACAAGAAAGTAACCATATTGAGAAACTAGCCAGAAATAATAATTGATGTGAACATGCTGTACAGCATCAACATGACAGCAACAAAACTATTCCCTCTATCCCAAATTTCGTCGTTTTGCTTTTCTAGTTACATACTAGTAGCTTTTGCTCTTCACCTAGATATACGCTATGTCCAGATACATAAGCAAAAAGGACCTATAACTTGAAACAAAGAGAGTATACCACAGAACCAAACAGCATTCACCTATCTACTATAAGATTAACGTCAAATCCAACTAGCAGTTGCAACATGGACATTTATGGAACATAGAGAATCATACTTATCACTGTGTAGCGAAGACTAATTAGCAACATTCCATAACCATCATGCCATTCCATATATCTCAATGAGCATAATTATCTCAGTTAAACTATCAAGCCATTTCCATATCAGGTTCTGTTAAGTTCAAATACCATAGGGACACTTCTCGATTAAGAAGCCAAATATGAGTAGTCATCACCACAGGCTACGCTCATTCCTTAAATATTCGCTAACTATGAATTATCAGAAGTGAATTGATTTTCTTCTATCCTATTCAATCGAGCTCCAGATCATTGAAATGTCAAATATCCCTGTTTGAGTTTAGCATGCAGTTCAAGTAAACCCCTAGTATTAATCGCCTTCCCATGTTCTGCTTGTTCTTTCTTCACTTGAGCCCACTTTCCATTCGAGCAAATAAATAAGACTGTACAAAACAAACACATTCCAGTTCTGTTGGCCATAAACTAAACCTACAAATATAACCCTTTCAAGCAACAACAGTACAAATTAATAGTCCGTGGTCTATCCTGTGGAAGATGACAAACCATAGATTGACCAAACTGTCCTCAATAGACCATGAATGAATGGTCATAACATGCCAAACCCTAGATAGGACCAGAAGCCCAGCAGTACTATCGCTCTCCAACTTCTTTAGTTCTATTTTGGACGGGAATCGATCTCGAACTTTGGTGACGCGGAATTTAGCAATAAAAAACAAGGAATAGGATGTGGATCATCAAGAAAAGAGGGATTAAATACGTACATTAAGGATGTGCGAGATACCGAACGTCTTGAGGATCTCGGAGCGTGAGGCGTTGTCGTAGCTCCCGAGGAAGAGGAAGTCCTTGAGCACCTCTGTGGGGAAAGCGGACTCGTGCCTCGCCGGGGCGCCCTCCCCGTCCGACGGTTTCAAGCGGTGGCCGCACACCCCGCAGACCTCCCCCTCCTCGTACTTGTGGTAGTGCCCGCAGATCCCGCACGGGTTCTCCCGCTCCCGTTTCCTCATCGCACTCCCTTCTCCTCTCTCGCCGCCGCCGCGGCGATGCTAGGTCCCGGTGATCGGCAGGAGGCGGTGGGATCGTGCGGGGGTGCCTGGCTCGGATCCGGGTCGACAAGGTCGATTTGGGGGGTTTTGGGTTTGAGAAGAAAATATGATGACAAAGAAATCGGTGGGGACGGGGATATCCACGGTGGGACCGCCTGGTAATCCGATCGGACGCCTTCAAGCTTCACACGGATTCGTCAATTGTGTTTTAATGTGAAGGAGATATATTGTGGAATCAATCCAATTTTATCATTTTAGGCCAATATTTAAGGAGAGATTTCATGTCCCGGTTCACAGCACACCATATTTCAAGAAAGAGTGCATGGAAACAATTTTGCTCTGCTGAAACTCTTGATCGTCTCTTTTCATCGATATCGTATTATGTCGGCATTAGCATGAAACTCTATGAAAACTCCATAAAAAAATGAATCTGGCCCTTGTCCGTGACACTCCTCAAATGACCAGTTTGCTGGAGCCACATCCGCATAAGACATGGAAATTAAATAGCATTCCATTAGTCCTATTCATAGAACACTATGGAACATATGCTAACAACAAGGTTGTTAAATTCTATATACGGGATGGATTAAACCCTTTGAATCAATGCAGACATTTGGTATGGGATGGATTACAAATAACAAAGAGAAGAACATGGTAAAATGAATAAAATCTGTAACTGTGAATAGCTGACATAGTAAAATGAATTTGTCAGATGTGTGCTACTTTCAGTCAACCAGCTAGCTATCCAAGCACAAGTACAAGTAAATATACAAAGCAATAAACTAAATTCAACTGCAAAACTATCTAGGTATGATTTATTGAGCATATCTAGTTGAGGGCAATAAGATGTGGCTGCAGCCTTCCTGCTGCTGCACAATTTTAAAATATACTATACAGAACTAGTGCTCATGCTCATATTATTCTAATGATTATTGGAGCCTACAGAGTATCACACTAATCTGTTATGATTCAGTGGGCAATAATGCTACAAAACTTTCGAATCCTACAAAACTGTTTAGTAGTGCATTCTGTTATGTATTCAGTGGGCAATAATGCAATAGTATGTAGAGTATATCATATCACATCTTATAATCTAACTATCACCAGTTTAATCTAGAAATTTGCATGTTGTTTCTTCCATTTACCTACTGCAATAAATACAACATACAGTAGCACTCATTGGGGAAATGAAGTGCAGTGACAAGCAACTACCTACTTATTTTATTCTTTGCTATCCTTTCAAAATAAGGCTAATCAATAGATGCAGTCAGTGGAGTTCAAATTGTCACTCCTGGTTTTGAATTAACAAAACAAAAAAGAACAGCAGGAATCATATGAAGGAAATGAAGTGCAGTGACACACAAGTAACCCAAACTATCGCTATAGGACTAGACATAGGACTCGACATACTGAATCTTCAAATCTGCATGAACAATAATTAATATACTGAGCTGGGCTTCAAAAACACACGTTAGATGACAGAAACTAAAGCCTAGAACTTTTAAACCTGAACTCAGTTTCATTTTGGAGCTCAAACTGATCAGTTATGCACTTGTAGAAAGGATATATAGGATGTAGAGAATACCAAAGAATAAAACTACTGATTACAAAAGAAAAACATGTATGATAATAAAACTTCATAGAACGATGGGACTGAGTCCATTCCAATTGGATCTAACCTTCATTCTACAGACCTAAACCTGAACGTTGATTGTTATTATAATATTAGTCAATTACCACTAAGCAGAGGTCTAGAATGAAAATCTGAAACTAGTTAAACAACAGTTTGATAACTATGATTCACATGGATTTATCTGAACTAAAGAAGCAATGGAACAGCACAGTACCAGTTTCATGACAATTCATTCTCTAGTTAGCTCATTGGATCCCTGAATGTTACCCTCCTATTAAAAAAAAGAACTAAATGAACACATATATGCAGGAATATCCATGTTATCATTTCTAGCAAAAACTACTTGGATCTTGCCGTAACACGTATTGCGTGCCCATCCGATGGATCGAGCCATGCACCAATATTATGGATATTTCCCTAAATAAATACGCATCAAAATTGATCGAAGCTGGAGACTACGTACATTCAAATTTGAAAAAAAGGACCCATCATGCCTAGTTTGCGTGGAGTCGACCGGAATTACTCACCGCCGCCGTCGGCTGGTGGCTCACACGTTACAGACCCCAAATAACGTTCTATTCTAGCATCCACAACCAAGAAGGCCAATCCTAAACAATTAATGCTTTACTAGAAGGCGGCGGGATGGACGTCAGATAGAAGGAGTGTCGCCGTCGCCGTCGCCGTCGAGTCCCCGCGCGTTGCAAGCCACGCCGTCTCCTCGCGCCGCCCTATCGGCCTCGCGTCGCCCGCACGCGAGAGGAAATGAATACATTAGGTTCGTATCCGGGCCGGAACGAGGAGGAACGAGGCCGAACCATATTCCGGGTGACAAAAAACGACCATTCCGGCCCAGGCCTGGTTGCAAACCGGGCCAACCGTTCCGGCCGGACCGATGTGAGCCGTTCCGGGCCGAACAACGGGCCTTAATGAGAAGGAGAGATATCTCAATTTTATCATTTTAGACCAATATTTAAGGGATTTCATGTCCCCAGATAACAGCACACCATATTTTAGAAAGAGCGCATGGAATTCCCAAACTCTTGATTGTCTCTCTTCATCTTATGTCGGCATATTTAATGTGCATGAGACTCTAAAACCTCCATTGAAAATGTAGGAGTGGTAGACATCCGCTAACTTTTCTAGCAAAATACTAATAACACTTATTGCTCTAGCAGCTCTATCGCTTCACTCCTGTTATGGATATGTCCTTAAATAATTCCACAAAATTGGTGAACTATGTTTCCAATTTGAAAAAAAAAATGCCCATCATGCCTAACGTTTCTTCCTCCTCCCAAATAACGGTCTGTTCTAACGTTTCTTCCTCCTCGTGACAAGGCAGGCCGAGCTCCGATGAGACATTGCGCGCAGTTGCGCCCAGGCGGGTCCGCCGGCCCCACATCTCCATGTGCCCCCGCATCATCGGCCCTGTGCACGTGCGGTGTGCTCGCCATCGATGTGGTTGCGTGCCCACCATGCCCGTGGCCACGAGCTTCGGCCCTCCTACGCGTGATATTGTCAGGAGGAAGCCCGGTTTTTTTTTTTTCTCTTTCTCCTACGCGTGATCAATTAACGTGTGAGCTTATGTGGCAGCGAGGTAGAGAGAAACGTGGAGTTGCACCAAACACTTTGACAAAACCCTAGGAACATGGTGGATCTCCTAACTCATGCCGCTCGCTTTGAGTCTCAAATCCTTTTGTTTGTAATGTTTGCAGCTACTTTATCCGTTTCAATTTATACTTCCGAAGTCAAACCTAAGAGCATTTTCCATAATCTTTATTAAACGCACTCTCTAAATCCTCGACGGTGATAGACTGCATGGTAGACTGTTTGACATTGGAACATGGTACGAGGCGACGCCGAAGGCAAATATCATTATTGTGACTTGATAATCCAGTCCTAACTCAACTAAACCCTATCTAATTACAACATTACAGATGAGCACAAACCAAATATAAGGGGAAATGGAATTAAATAGTTAGGAACTCAAGATTATCAATCTACATAAAGTACAACATCACGATTATATTGCCTGTGTTCTAGGATTCTCTAACTACACCAGGAGGCGGTGTACCTGCAGAGTTTAGTAAACCTCATGTCAGCATGAACGTAAATACTTTCTAAAAAATGTGGTGGTACCAATAAACTACGAATGGAATGGGTCTGCTGAGCATGTTTCCAAGGGGCACAGAACAAACCTCCTGGAAAAATGGTTGGCGCTGGCTAAATGTATAATGCTGTCCAAGAGAATGTAGAGAACACAGTTGATCACTGATGTTGGTAAATAAATGGAAGATTCAGCATAGTTCCATCTGTGAAAAGATTTAAGGTAAGATACAAATGTTCAATCCAAAAGGCCATACAAGATTTCGGTTTTCAGAGTTGGGGAAAACATGTGCTGAAATAAATACAGGCCACAAAAGATCGCCTAAGCATAGTTGTAACCATGAGTTCAAATAGGCAAAGCTAATGTGATTGACATAACCATAATATGTAAAGAATAACTCAGAGCTGCAAGATCAATTTCAAATTTCAAATAATGTAATTTAAAAGAATCACTGTCAGCATCAATCAAACAGGAAAGATTTTCAGACATGTGACTTTGGTTTGATTAGAAACACACCTGAAAAACGAAAATTGGATGCAACCTGCTACTAAATTAGGTTGCTGCTTCCTTTGCTTCTGTGTCACAACCCACTGCTTCATCTTCATGAACACATAAAGTTTTGTCCTCAGGATGCAAGATGCCATTTGAAGTTACTTTTTGGGTACTATCAGAGTCAGCATTACAGCCTGATTTCCCTTTATATAGTTCTATGTTAGGAGATTTATTTACTACATTTTCAGTTGAGCCATTTGGATGTTGTGTTTGATCTGTTGCTATTCCAGCATTAGCGGTGACACAAACATCACCAATTGAAGAGGATTGTTCAGGGGGCATTTCTTCAGTAACAAGACTGCTGCTTTGATCTATGGGTGGTCCATTGTTGGTGCCCATTTCCATATTTTGGATTGTATGTGGATGTTGATCAGACACTGCATCAATCTGGGTTTTCTCTTCAATGGTACAAATGTTGCTTTGCGGTACTGGTATTCCAGTATTGCTAGCCATCTTCACGTCAGTGATTGTGTGTGCCTCAGAAGTTGCTTCTCTGTGCAGCTTATCTTCAGTACCAAAGTTGCTGCATTGATTTGTTGTTGTTCCTGTGTTGGTAGTCGTCTCCCCATCTTTCATTTTATCTGTTTCAAAGGCTGATTGTGCCCTGGGCTTTTCTTTACTAGCAACAACCCTGGTTTCTTCAGTTTCAATTGATGCTCCACTACTATCAACCAATTCCTCATCTCTACTCGCAGGGGCCTCAGAGTTTGCTTCAGACTTGACTTTTGCTTCAGCACCAGAAATTTCTGCAGTACTCTTGCCATGCATGCTATCATTTGCTGAATCTGCAGGGTTCAAAGAGGAATCACTTCTCAATCTTTTGTTAAGAGGGGATGATCTCACATCAGGTTGTATTGTAGTATTGCACAGTTGCCCATTTCCTTCCTTTCCATTAGAGGACGTTTCAGCTTTAACTATTGATGGTCTTAGGGTAGAAACAAATTGTGATTGTGAACCAGCCATGATAGCACCCAATGCCAAAACATTACTGTTGGGTGCTGCGCTGCCAACTTGAGTGGAGATTGGCTTCATAAGATTTCCATTTGCAGCCCACTTTTGGTGGTTTTCCTTTGCAGCCATGTTTTCAGCTGATCCCTGCACAGAAACCTGTGCTCCACCACCAGGTGGAGCAGCCTTTGATGCAACTACAGTTCTTGTAACCTTGCCATATTTTGGTGGCAAGGGTTTGCCCTTACTCTGAGTCAGGCATGCAGAACAATGCCACTCAGCTTTTGGGATACCCTTATTGCCATACTGCTGAAGGCATTTCAAGTGTACTCCCCTTTCGCAAGCATCACAAACAAGTAAACTCTCTGTACCAATGATAACAACTTTGCATATTTGACAACTCAAGCGAGAATGCATGTACTCAGTTGATGGTGGAGTCCAGCTAGGATGGTTTGCAGGTTGGTGCAGAAACCGTTGAACATTCTTTGCTATGTCATTGTGACTGATAAAAGTAGGTTTTGGCGGGACAAATGCCACACCTGGTGTGGCACGATGCCCCATAACAGGGTTAACTGCCGTGGCTTGAACTGCCACTGGTTTTGTGTCCTGGTTTTTCACCATCTGATTGGAACTCTGTACAGCATTTACATTGGACCTAGCAGATGTGTCCAGAGTTGACTTGTTTGAATGGACAACAGTTGCTGCAGCAGTAAGCAATACGGACAAATTAGTTTGTGAGCAATGTTAATAAAAAAGAAAACATCAGCTATTTCTATAATCAGGGATATATAATACCCCTCCACATTTTGTGCACAGGGATATGCAAAGATTGGAACTAACAAGTGGCAGTTTGATAAATTAAGCACAATTTTCTGAAGGAAAGATTGTTCAGAGAGATACATAGATGCCACAGTAAAAGACTAAAAAAATTTCACGACCATGCATTGCATGTACATGAGTATATCATTAAGAAGAAACAGGAGTTGTTACAAAGGTAAATGCCAGTCGGCCTAGAATGCGAGCAGCAAACTACAGCTGAAAAAGTTAACCCTGCAAGAAAGATGCAACAGCTCTAGAAAGATATTACATAAGAGTAGATATTTGCGACGTTCCGACCGACGTAGCTCAACCAGGATCCCTGGACGCCCACAGCGCCCAGAGGATGATGAGGGGGGTCTAGGCCTTTGCGCCTCGTGTAAAAGACTAAAGTCAGACAGCCTGACTGTTCATTAACCACAGCAGTTGTCATACAGCTGTTGTGTTTTATGTGCTTTGCTCCTCTTGAACAATTTAATGAAACACGGGGAAGGTGTACTTCTAATATGAATAGCTAATAGCTAATTTTTTTTGCCCATCTTATTTGCAGCTTTAAGCAGTGTACAGAGTCAGGATTTGGATGTGCAGGGACATCATATCCAAAAGCTATCAACATGCCCAAGTAGGCATCTTATTTACAATAAGCTAAAGTAAGAAGTGCCTACTTTTACCCAAAAGGCAAATAATAAATAAATAAATAAGGGATGCTGTGAACAGGAAAACAGGGAAATACCTCCACTGCGTGGTAAATTCAGAGGACCACTAACATTTTTGTCCAAATTAAGGGTTGATGCACCAGTATGGAGTTGTGGAACAACTGATGAGTTGGCAACTGGTTTCACAGGAGATGATCCTGGTGGTTTCAAGGTAGCTGGGGATGTAGAGGTTAATGGGGCAGTAGCAGCTAAAGATGGCACTGGTGGGTTCCTAGGAACTCCAACACCAAACTTGGTAGCCCCATTCAAACTATGGAACTCAGACATTCCACTTGAAACAACTGTTTGCGGTGCACTAACTGTTGATTGCACTGGAGCTTCCTTGACTTCTTCCATCTGTAAAGAAATGAAACAGTCAGACGGTAATACATACATCATGTTTTGCACAGACGCTAATTTTAAGTTGAAAGAAACGGTAATTTGTAACCGAAAACACACGTAGAAACCGCTTGAGCTGGAAAAGCCACGGCAAGACGATAATCAATTATTCAAAGGGATCCGCGAACACAAATAGTAAGTTTAGCATACATAAGACAAAGGCGACACTCAAGTTGCAGACATACTAATTCGACAATAACAAGTAACCGAAACATAAACATTTGCTCGAAGCATGTACGTGGTAAGTGAATATTATGAGACACTGCCAGAAGCTCTCCAAGAGCAAATAAAATGTGCCGAACTAGAATACGACAAGAGGAACAGAGCATATTCATATACAAGCAGGGCTGCAAGAATCCCTCGGAATCATTATTCACTAACGTATCATTCAGAAGCTATATAGCTTGCGCCATGCCAAAGCAGTGCCATGTAGTAACTGACTAATGCAGTCCAATAGTCATACAAGCATTCTCACATCACAATTATCACCGCAGTTCAGATTTCCAAAGCTCCTACCAGTTCACCACGATGGCTATTAAACTGCCCGGGAATGGGCGGAAACGAGAGAGAGTTAGCAAAACCTTGCGCTTAGTAAGCATGAGCCTATCGGCGATGGAGGCCTTGGGCGGGCGAAAGCCCATGGCAGCTGGGTCCTTGGCGCGGTTGAGCCCGAGATCCTCGACGACCGCGCGCACCGCCTCCCCGGGAACAGATCCTTGGGCCGCACGGCCCCTCGGCGACGGCGGCGGCCAGCGCCTCCCGCGCCTCGGCCGCGAGCGCCCGCTCCGCCGCCGTGGGCTCCCTCCCCGCGCGCACCTCCCCGGCCGCGGCCAGCACCATCACGATCTCCGCCACCCGCCTCAGCCCCGTGCCGTCATCGCCGCGTCGCCGCGCCGCTTCCGCACGGCTGAAGCGGGCGACGCTGCCGCTACCGCCGCCGCCGCGGCGGCGGGGGCGTCGTCCCCATCCCCCAGGGGGCGTCGTCCCCCATCCCCCAGGGGAACGCGAAACCCTAGGGGCACGGGGATGGCGACGGGGCCGGCCGGTGGAGCCTCTGGAAGGTTCGAGAAGCCACTGGAAGCGCAAGTTGCGGGGAATTCAAATGTCCCCGCGCTCAATTAGACGCGGGAAGGAAAGGAGGGGTGGGTTCGGAAGTGAGAAGATGGCGGTGAGGTGCGCGAAGCGGAGGGGGGAGACGAGACGAGGGTCGAGGGGGCGGGGCGGGCGATGAGGGGGATTAGTCGTCGCAGGTGTAAGAGTAGAACACAGCAGAGGCACGGGGAATTTTTTTTTTTGGCGCTTCCGGATTTATGAGCGGTGGGGGAATCCGGGATCGGGTTGGTGTGGGTAGGACCGTAGGAGTCCCTGCTGTGGGCTAGATGGACGGCCGGGATACGACGAGGGAAGGTGACATCGATGGCGTTGGTTAGTTGGGTACTGGGTTCTTTAGTACGGCCCGTGTGACGCAGTTTACATTGGGCCTGGCAGGCTGGATGACGGAAGAAAGGCTTTGCTGCAGAAGATGAGCCTGGCCGCCTGGGCTTGGCAGTCAATCAAAAAGGAAAAATTCTTCAAAAAAAGTCAACATGGAAAAACTTGCGTAACACATATTCTTGTACCTCTCCCATGTCCTGCCTGAAATTTTCTTTATTTGCCCAGCGGCTCCAGAAGTCTGTCTAACTTCAATCTATCTATGTCTTTATTATTTGGAAATATATCTCTTGCTTCTCTACAACTTTTAAGTTTCATCCTCTATAACATTTCATTGACTTATTTTATATTTTCCTTGCAAAAAAGTTCATGGGAGAACTAAGACATTGAAATTTACTAGAGACCAATGTAGCCTCTCAGTTAGTAGAAAGCAAGAGGGGTGCTTTGGAGAGTGAAGAAGATCAATAGTGGTCTAGAGTGTATTATATTGCAACCTGATTTTTTATTGTTTTCTAATATTTTGTTAAAGAGTAATATAAAGAGCCTCTTGGAAAATACTCTTATACTCAACTTTCTCAAGAAACTTTGAGCATCACCTTTGGACCATTTATCCCCATCCAATTATTAGCATAGGCATTCTTGTTGTGATGATATCTTGTAATTCATATTTTTCAACTTTCACTTTGGGCATCACCTTTGGAAATCCCAATCAATTATTAACATAGTCATTCTTGTTGTGATGATATCCCAATTCATATTTTTTTTCACCGCTAAAATCATTAAAAGTAATTAGAAATTGAATTGATCACATCATAGAAATATCAACAAAACTCAAAGTTAGAGTTCCAATAGAGTAAGAAACCTATGCATCTCTCCTAGATCCAGGGGCGGATCCCTAGTACAACCATTGATGTCACGTGGCATTAATGACCTTGTACCCACTACAATATCAATGTATTACCATGAAATATCCTAAAGTATAGTAATAATATAGTTCAGTGACATCAATGGAAATAAATATGGTCATTTTTTTTTGTCTACTATAATCAACTCAACTCACAAGCCTAGATCCCAAAATATGGTCGAATCTTTTTTTCATTAGTCTACTATACTGACGGGTCAAACTAAATGATTATCAAGACAAGGGTTTACATATGAATAAAAAAAAAATTTATATTGTATTGTATATCATTGTATTTAAGAGTATGTGCAGTTGCAGCCATATATACCACTAGAAGCGAACAGACTGATGATATCTAAAAATGATATCTAAAACTCACACCATAGGAGCACGTACACTTACCATGTCACTTTACTCATCAAACTTCTATTAGTATACGTGTGTATGTTCACGGTGAATAAACAAGCAAGTGTGTACGTGAATAGATGAGTGTTCTCGTTTGGACAAAGTTCTATCCAATAACACAAACCCTAACCCTAAGTGGAACACAAATTGAATGAGGTTGAGATAGTGATGTGTACTGAAACGTCTGGCGCTCGTTGCTAGTATCGAAGTAAAATAAATGTGAATTATATTACTTAGGCCTGCATCTCTCGTTAAAGTTTTTTTTTTCATTGAATTAGAGTTTTCCTATAACTGTTAAGAAGCTCACACCTCAAGTATTTCTCTCATGAGATATAATTAAGTGTGCATGCTCTCTTATACATTCATGATTTTTCCTTCCTGATTTTACCATCTAACATGGTTTCTAGTGGCACTAGATCTATGAGCTTGATCATGTAGCGCTAAATACTACAAGAATCAAGCTCCTACGCTCTTAGGTTGCCTGACATTCATCCTCCGTTTCCTCAATGGTGTCATGTCACGCCTGTTAAGCTTAATGGTGTCATTGTCACGCCTGTTTTCAGGAATGAAGCCAAGGAAAGTCCGCCCAAGATGCTAAAACTCTGACGCTTAAGAAATTCTAACGAAGCTAACTATGAGATCCATTCACTGAAAATTATGTTTGTAGTTTTATGTATTCCTTTCACGTTCAGTGGCTAGAGATCACAGCTTATTGCAACATTGGGTATACAACACACGTGTACTTACAAATGAGTACGGCACTGTACGAGACTGTAGCCACCCTATACCTCGCTACACTCCACCAAAAAACCGTCCCCAACATGACCCGGCCCTTCTCACTTCCTCCTCCATCGCCGCCGGCGGCGGTACCGGCGCCGGAACAGGCGCCTCTCCGACGCCCCAGATCCCTTCCAGAACCTGCTCCAGGCTCGCCGGTACCCCGCACGTCTGCGCTTCGGGCGCCGCGACAACGGCGTCGAACACCTCCTGCAGGCCGACCACGCGGCGGCTCACGGCGCGCCGCGCGTCCCGCACGGCGGGTAGTGCCCCGGCACGGCGTCCAGGCGGAGCAGCACGGCCATCAGCGCCTCCGAGAACCGGGCCCGCTCGCGCACGTCGCCGCGGACGGCGTCCACGGTCTCCTGCCGCCGGAGCAGCCGCTCGAGCCGCGTTGCCTCGACGTCGGCCGCGCGCACGGCCGTGACGTGCCGCCTGACAAGGTACCCGCGTAAGGCCGCCTGGATCTTGGTGGCCGCCACCGCGTCAGGGTCAGGCGGTCCCTCGCGAGTCCCCTCCGGAGGCGGAGGGGATGTGATGGGGATTTGGACGGTGGTCCTGGGTTTGTGGCTGGGCTTGGGGTTGGAGCTGGAATCGACGGCGGCGAAGACGAATTGCGAGGTGGAGGTGTAGTGGTGGTAGGATCCCATGGGGACCTTGGAGCGAGCGCAGCTTAGCTTAGCTTTGGAGTGCAGTTCAGCAGCTGCTGGGTTTCTGGAATCGTCGAGCGCACGACAGCAGCGAGCTCGTGGTCACGGCGCCGCGGCTGTTCCTTTGCCTGAGGTCAGGTCTGGATGTGCTTTCTGCACTGCACTCTTTTTCCCTCTTTCGGTGGCTGTAACGTTCGTCATTGCTCTGCGTACTACACCACTGCCAGCTAAAGGGCATGTTGTAGTATGGCTGAAACAGAGTTTGTCCAACAGTATGGCACGGCTTTGTAGCTGATAAGGTGATACTCGCATCAATATTCCGCCCTTTTGCTGAAAAAGACGCTTCAGAAACATTTTCGGCAACAGATACTATACGGTAGTGATGAGGGTTTGATGTTCAGTGCAATGGTGCGAAGACTGCAATTTTAAGACCTGTCGTCATCATGATTCTTCCCCCAGCACTAGTGGTGCGTAGGCAGTGGCAACCAGCGAGTGTGCATAGCAATAGCCAACTATGGGCAGTGCTGCCGACACAATCAACAGCTCGACCCACAAAGAAAGGGATTCCGGAGACCGGAACTATCCGGAAACGTGATCAAAAGCGCACACCACCCCCACCCCCGCAGCGGAATCGACCGCGCACCCGTCCGGCCCGGCCCGGGCGATGTGCGCAGCGCCGTCGGCCTCGGCGACGTCCGACGAGGCTGGCTTGGCATCCTCGGGCTCGCGCGCCTGCGTGGCCTCGCCATCGCCTGACCTCCCGCCCTACCGGCGCCGCGGAAGCATTAGCATGGCCACATGGCTCCAGGTCCCGGCGCACGCCATGGACTTCTGCTTCTGCTCGCTCGGTGGCCGATTCGCGGGACGCGTCCTTTTTTTTTTTTTTTTTTTTTGCGAAAGGCGTGATTAAATTTTGGGCATATGCTAGTCATCCGTTTTGAATATTTCTCCCTTCATTCACTAAATCTTGTGATGTGTTACGCGTAGCAAACTTACCAATGTTGGTAGCATTGCAGTGCATCCTTTGTGATTCAAGTTCCTGGTCAAACACAAGGTCAACCTGCACCGGCTAGTCACCGCCAAATTCCAATAATCCAATCCCTCCTCCCTCCTCCGTCTCTCGGGCGCAATGCAAGCCGCGTTATGTTGCGGGCGTGTAGGCAAGATCCTGAACAGGGGGACGCACGGCACACTCCACCAAGCCACAAGAAAACAGGCACCACGCACGCGCGAAGGCCATCGCGTTTCGCAGCCCGCGACAACTCCATGAATAAAACGGCCAAGCACCGATCACCAGAAGCCATTGGATACCACACCTCGAGGCGAGACGTCTCATCAGGCACTTGTTATTTGTACAGTTATCGTATAGTAACCCGGACGGAGGACGTCAATCGAGCGTTGGCATCTAGCGGTGTGGTTTCAGCATGCGACACACGAGACGGAACTTGCCAAATCCTCCTCCCAGCACCACGCCCGAAAACCAGGTGGTAGTGTGGTACCCTAGCGTCCTGACGCGATGCGGGGGCCGGCCCGGCACGGCACCACGCCCGCACAGCTGCACGCTCCCAGTCCCAGCGCCTGCCGCCGCAAGCGCCTGCCGCCGCGCGTCGGTGCAGCCGAGCCGTGTCCTCTCCTCGCTTTGCCAGGGCACAGCACAGCGGAGCGGAGCGGGCAGGCAGGCAGGCACCGGTCCTGCGCTCTTGTCTGCACGAGCGGCGCCAGCGGGCCGACCACGATTTATGGGAGAATTCAGACAGCGACGAGCCGACGACTGCATGTGCGGGTCGTGCGCGACGGTTTTTTTTTTGGTGGGATGCGGCCGGATCGCGATTAAACAGCGGGCAAGTGCTGTCCGTGCTGTCCCCGGGCCGTCTCAGTGCTCCGCAGGCGTGCAGTGACCAGTGAGCCAGCGAGTGAACAGTGACCATGGTGCAACAAGTGTACTGTGCCCGGCGTTGACGTTTCGGGGCTGGCATTCTCAGGTTCGCCGTTCACGGAGGGCGGCATAGGTCACTCGTCATACGGCCGTAGGCTTACACAAGAACAGGGCAAAAGCCGAGAGGATGACGCTACCTTCTCCCTAGGGTAGGAGTAAATGTGAAGAAAGCAATAGCCGATGCCCAATACTGTAGGACTATAGGCGTGAGATGGAAGAACGTCACAAGAGTGCCAATGCGTACAACTCCAGCTAGCAGCAGCTTGCCAAGAGAGTCGCTCAGGTGAGGATTTTCCTTATTTGGTTTGGCGGTGAGCCGGTCAAAATTCGAAAGTAAACGAAGTTCAGCAGCTCCAACATCGATTTGATATGTTACACTTACAGGGATATAAGCATGCATGCCTGAACATTTTGCTGTGGTGCTGAGACGATAAAACTAAAAGTTTATCCCAGCCACCATGCTAGAGACCAACATCCAAGAATGAGCTGTTTGCGTCTTCATAGGCGCAAGCACAGTGATGAACAGAACGTTATATTATGCGCCATAGCAAGCACGCAAATAGAAAGGCACAGTAGTTACTGAGGTCTTGACGTGAAGTCGCAAAAAGGGAAAGAAAACTCAACACATCGAGAAAAATCGTCACAGCCCACAAAGTATAGTCTTGTCCTGATTCAGAGCGATTGTTTTGATCCAGAGGGAAACACACACACAGATCAACCCAGGCATAAATAACCGTACACACCATCATCTGAAAACCCCAAGATTATCCACAGCACTCTGAAGCTGGGACTGGAAGTAATGCAGACATGTAGCACGAAGGAAATGGTTGCAGGCGAGGGAGCAAAAACTAAGCAAGAGCAAGAAAACATTGCTGTTGCTACAACTGGGAGTAAGTAATGTACGAACGAAATCGAATGCCTGGCCTGCCCTTGTATGCCGCGACGCCGATATGTGTAGGCCGGCTACCGCCGCAGCATTGCGACGCCTCTGTTCGCCTCCTCCAAGCTTGGTCGATGGAAAGATGGAGCTGGCAGCAATGGCGGAGATGGCGATGGAACCGTTGCTTCCGGCTTGGCTTGCATCGTGCCGGTGCCGAGGCCTTGCGACGAGGGAGAGGTGCGGGGAAAAGGGAGGGAGAGGCGGAGAGAAGGGAAGATATGACAGTAGCAGTAGAGGAGCAGCAGGCTATGTACTGAGTAATGGCCGGGAACTACCTCTTTAAAAGCCTGCCTCTTAGGGGCTTAGCCCTGTAAAGTATTTATGCATTCGATGCTAAACATCTTAAGTTATCTCGTCATCGTGTTTCACCTGTATATATATAAAAAATATAAATACTGACATAATGAGGCATGGAATGGTGAGTGTACAGTGCTTCTCACATGAGGAAACTGTCATCACCCCAGGCGAAAGAAGTGTGAACGATGCAGAGTTGCTATTTGCTCATATTTGGCTCCTGAAACGGTATTAACACGGGGATCGGATGATTCGGATGGGATTTGAAATGCCGTCACAGTCAAATCAAATCGAAACCTCATGACAACAAATCCCATGCAAATAACGAAAATAAAAGCAGTATAAACAGGAATTTCGGGACAAGGCAACAAACCTTTTAAGTATATGTTATGTACAGGCACGGTTCAGTGCAGCAACAGCATTACAAGCGATGACTAGTCCAATAAACATATGAACGAATTGACCGACAGGATACAGAAGAGGTAAAATTTGCATGGGTCTGTGCCAGCAATACAGAAAAATACCCAGCCAGCGACATTACTATTATCTTTTCCCCCACCTATAGTATAAGCGGATTCATGAACAAACGGCATCTATATCTATCTGCAATTGTTGTATCTATCAAGCTACCATACTCAGGAAGCAGAAGTATTAAAAAACCCACTTCTGGTAGCGACGACTTTGGGCACCATGAAAGCACTATTTCCTGTATATAAAAAACAGCACTGTGTACCAAAAAAGAACTGGGTCTGAATAATTTATAACCATCAGGACCCTGCCACACCGTTTCCGTTTTCAGCAGATGGGGCGGTTGAAGTAGCATCATCCATTGTCAAATTCGATATGCTATCAGACAGCGAGTTCACCTCTTCCGACTCAGATGGTGCTGTTGTTGAAGCACCATCCTCCGAGGCAATGTCAGAGGCTGCATCTGAAGTCATGCTGGTTCTGATTGTTCTGGCATTTCAGATTGTGACTGAGGCTGATTCTGTAGGCTCCAATACATAATGCTAGCAGTAAGTGTTAGGATCATCTTCTGATTCACCTGTCGAACCAGTAAGAACGTAAGAATGTGAAGGTGAAGCCACATAATATAATGGCATGGCTAACTAATGATTCACAAGTAAGAACCAGAATCATTGTTTACTAAGCAATGCTACATACTGGGAATTCAATTTATGTTTGGTGGCAGCACTACAAGGAATTTAATATTGACTAGCTATAGCTATTTTACCTCGACGATGTCCTCTGGCAACAGAAACACAGAGCATCCAATCTTCCTTGCAACACTAATGATGTAGGTAGCATTCAGCTTCTTGTCCTCATCTGACATTCAAAAAACAAATTTTAGATTAGTTATGATACAGTGCTGAAGTCATTTGGTGAAGAAAACAAAATGAACAGCCAGAAATGAGGTTATCAAATAGTGGACTGAATGTATATGGGTTGAGAACGGACCAGTTTCCCCTTTAGCAACAACTTTCCAGTTCACAACCCGTGGCTGTACTGTGCTAAGAAGCTCAAGGAAGAACAATCCATTTGATAAGCTCTTGTCCTGAAGGGGGAAAACAGGAAATTAAGCAAGCAAAGCTTTCTGACAAAGAAATAGGGACTAAAGCTATGTTCATTTGGGCCACCTTGAAACTTTCCATTCGAGATGTTCTTCCGGACGCTTTCACTTTACTGTTGGCCCAGTTTAGAATATCAGCATCAGAAATTTCTTTTCCTTGGGACCCTTGGGAGTGGGATCTCAGTTTGTTTAACAGCTGGAGGATATTGAATCTCATCAATTGCCACAGAAGTGCTGAAAAAACACCAGAAAACTTGAGTTATATGATGCTACAAACAAGATATTAAGAGCATGATCCCTTAGTGCCACTAGAAAAAATTAATGCAGACAGACTCACCAACAATCAATTTCTTGTTTCCCTGAACAATATCATTCCCAGCTAGATTTACTAAAGAAAACTTTAATTGCTTCCCAATTTTAACAACTTGATTGCAATTCTCCAGTTTTCTAAATGGCAATTTAATTGGAGGCTTTGTTGCCAGCTTCCAATTGACAGATCCAGGAGATACCTTGTCAAGTACTTCAAGAAGTACCCATCTGCATCAAAATGGACATTGATAACCAAATCATTTAGAAAGAGAAAAAGACAGAATCAATCACATGTCTTATTACCCATTGCGAACATCTTCAAAGACATTGTTCACATATGATTCAACCCCAAGGCTGTTGATCCACATCCGAAAGGCTCTTTCTTCTCTAGATAATAGAACATCATCACGTGTTGCTGTCTGTGTCAGAGTAACTTGTTTGGTGTCACTGGTTAGACCATTCCTGAACAGCAAAAGACAACAGCATCCAAGTAAGGATGTAAATGTGGCAGAACAAGGGAAAATTGACCACATGATATGGCGAGATAAGTCATGTTTTAGATGTTTTAGAATTTTGGTGGTATTATGGAAAGGAAGCCATATTTACCTATGCTGGAATATTTGTGCAACAAATGCAAGATTTAAATTGGCAGACCCCTCAGTAATATCCTTTGGGGTCAAGTATCTCTTACAGTCCAACTTCTCCGCTTGTTCAAGTACCAGTTTTGCCCTCTCATCCGGATCTTTGGTGTTCAATGTAGTTTCAGGGGAATGCTCTGGAGCAAGAGCTTTCAGAAGGTAAGCATAGGCTTCACCATCCTGTACAGAACTAACCGGTGTGACCATTGGTCGTTGAACAGATTAAGCACAGAATAAAAAACATAACCAATTTTAATGGATCGAGTCCAGTCTGACACACTTTTCCTATGTTGCCTTTGCCTAAGGTTAGCATCCATCTGAGGGATATGGTAGAATAAAGTAGTCTTTCAGCAAATGTCTTGAAAACCAGCTTTAGTTTGTCAATATAATGCAGCAACAAGATAGATCAAGTAGAAATATTAGCAAACAAGTGACTGATTAATTCAGTAGCATTTTTGTTTGTCATATGCACCTTCACATCTGAAGAGAAATTGTTAACAGTTTTCTTGTAGCCAGCTTTTTTCAGATGATGGTTCATCCACCGAAGTAGCATCTTTTCGGGTGACAAGCTCAAAACCTCGTCTATATCCTGCACAAAAAGCAATTAAATAAATTTTGTTTTAAGAAACACACATATAAGAAATGAACAAGCAAAACTACCAGGAAATAAAAAATAACAAAATGCTTTTGTTTACCTTGCTGTCATCAAATAGTTCCACCAGCTGCGGTGTCTTCTTGAGATTCAGATCAGCCAAAAGTTGAATCTGATGAAGCAAAGAATATTTATTCAATAAATGAAGCAGAAGTTCAACAATAGTCTGAAAGCTGAACCACACCAGAATATAAGCTCAGCTCAATGCTTACCTTTATGATTTGTGATATCAATCCAAGAATTAAATGAGGCTGCATGCAAAACAATAACAATATAAGTTTGTCTAAGTCATCAGGTTCTTCAATGAATTGCTTGAATAAAAACTGAGAAATGAATGTCACAGAGTGCATGCAACAAGGTGACTAAATGTCAATAACATATAGAGAAGCAGATAGGAGAAGAGAACAAGCAGCAAACGGTCAAAAAGGAATAAAAACATGGGGGCATGTAACAATAGGTGTAAAGAATAGAGTGATAGGTACAAAGTAGTAACAATAGCTAGTTTGGTACCCCAAGCTAAACAGGCAATGTACAATACGTTGAAGTATCGTAGGACATATAGTCTGATGAACATCATCACTTAACTTTATAGATAAATTAAACAGCAGCATAGGAGTAAACTTAGAAGTAAGGCTTCAAGGGCAGGCACACGTACCCTTCCCTCCACCAAATCCTGTGTGCCAATGTTGACAACAGTGCATCCAATGGCCTTGGCAGAATTGAGGCAGAGTGTGTGATTTTCATTTCTCTCCCATGGGTTAAGAACTCTTTTCTTATTTATTGCTCTCTCATCAATGGTCCCAGGTACAGCTACATTGATCAATTTGCTGAGAAAATAAACCATAAATGAACAACCATCAGAAACATCTAGTCTCAGATAACTTCTGTTTTGCAAGACAAGGGAATGCACTCTGCTAAGAGAGAAGCATCTAACCAGAGCAGAACACCATCCCGGATGAGATCGAACAGCTGGTTTCCAGACGGGTCGATGGGCAAGTACTTCTTCAGGTATGGGTCTTCACGGAGGTAAGTGTTGATGTGCGCCACGTACGACGATTTCTCTGCATGATTGAGATTGTGCAGCAGCGTAGTGATGCTGGACTTGAGGAACGACGACTTGCTGCCCGCGCCACCGCCGGCACCACCTTGCTTGGCAATCAGCCGCGCCTGCAGATTCAGATACTCCTGCAACAACACCGCACCAGATTCCCTAGTCCCGTCAGAACAAATAGCAATCCATTCCTGTCGACATTACAATCTCTTAACAAATAACTCAAGAGAGAGAAACGCCGAGATGTGTGTACCCGGAGGAAGGACTCGAACTCAATCTCCTGATCGCTGTCGGGGTACGACTCCGACAGGAAGGCCGCGATCTCCTCCTCAGAGACCTCATTGAGCCCCCTGAGCTTCTTCATCAGCCCCGGCAGATTCTTAGTGGTGACATGGCCGGAATCTCTCTTCAGAGACACGAACTGCAACACCCGCAAAACAAAATTACCAGGTGAACAAAACCGGCGAACCAGACGCAAAACAAGTGCTGTTTCAGGTGCAGAAGAAGAAGGGGGGAAACGAAGAAGCAGCCCGCGGATTCGGACGTCACCTTGGCCTTGAGCGATCGGAGCTCGACCTGCGTGAACTGCCCTTGCAGCGAGGGGTCGGACACGACGACCCCGACGAATCCGGACATCTCCGCCGGCCACGGGCCGATTCCACCCGCGCCCCTGACGCGGCGGCTGCAAGAGGGAATCCCCAGATCAGAGTGGTCACGCGGCCTGGATGGAATGGAACCCCCTGACAAAAGGTTAGGAGGTGGCGCGTCCCGCCGATGCCGGTGCGGCGCGGCGGCGCGGCGAGGAGATACCTTTCGAATTGGTCACGGCAATCCCTGGCGTGCGGTTTCCTTGCGGTGGACGGAAAAGGTGAGCAATGGCGTCCAGGACTCCAGATTTCGTGGGGGCCGGGGCGCAGAGGGAAAGTGGTGGAGACGAGGAGGAGGAGAGAGGGCAAAGGGGTGGGTGGGGCCGGTCTCGCGTGTTTGTTTATTCAGTTTTCCTGACGCCGAATAGGTTTCCTCGGGGTTAAAAGCCATTGGAACCGAGGAAACTGCTGCTCTTTTTTTCCACCTTCCTATTACTACTTTATTCAGAACTCAATTGAGTGATTTTTGTGCATGCTGCTAGCGTAGAAGAAATGATTTTTTCTGCCTAGAAACCAAACTTCCATTAACCATTAAATGAAACTCATTACAAAACTCAGGGCTTGAAGCCTTGAACAGTTAAACAATCCTATCAAAGAGTCGTTGTTACTACTGCAAACAGAAAACAGTTCTGAAATTAATGTTGGTGCACGGGTACGGGCCTACGGGGTACCGGTGACCGGCGAGGATTCAGAAGCCACAAGAATGCACCGGCCAGCTCCTAGTCCTATCCGAGGGGGAGCTGGGGAGCGCGGCAGATCAGACCGACATTTCGGCGCGGCCCACCGCCTGATTGTCTGTCCCCTTGCGTTTTGTGTTGCCGAAAGCGTCACCGGCCTTGGTTTGGCGTGTTCCGACGCGATACTCTGCTTCGCGTCAGAACGAACCAGGCCCCGCCGCCCGCGTACATGTACCACTCCACATGGCTGCCTGCATGCGTTGCCCGCACCCCCGCCGCCCCTAGCCCGTCGGTCCCATCACAGCGACCGCGTGGCTCGTCCGGAGACACACACGTACTCCTACTATACAGGTCGCTTTATCTGCAGCAGAAATTGGGAGGGACAAATATTCAGACTTGCAAAAGGAAAAACTTGTGACCGAGTCACTGACGATGAACTACATTTTCGATTTTACTTATTATCTACCTACCTGAATGAATGATCGCAAGGAAGGAACAACATTTGTGTGCTTGCGGACGATGCACGCGGTATGAGCTGCATGGGCGATCGACCAATTCAGCTACTCACGTCACGCATTAGACATGAACACCTTGGGGAGATCGACGTACCTACCTACGGGCAAACAAAAGTAAACGCACGCAGCAGGCCTAGTAGCTGACAATTGCGCTCCTCCTGTCAAAATTGTCTCGCACTGTCGTTCCAGCGTCCGTCCGGCTAATGCCCTCTACGAAAATTCCAGATCGACAGGCTTGCACGGCGGGCGAAAAGCCAAATCGCCGTGTGGCTGTGTTCGTGCCGAGCGGCAGGCAGGCACAGCTGCCTCTGCGTGCGTCGGTCGCCAGGTACATTCCTCGGCTTACTATATTCGGCGTGGATCTCGGGCGCCTGCCTGCCGAGCGTCACACCGCGTGCGGGTTGTGACTCGACGGCAAAAAAAGCAGAGAGGGGGGGTCTGATCTGACGCGGCCAAATGCCAAGTTCGGAACAGGAGCGGGAATTTCTCTGAATTAGCATGCATCTCGCCTCGCGATGGCTTTGCTCCGCCTCCACCTGATCACATAGTCACATGCGTCCGACCGACGAGGTGGAAGGGCCGTGGCGTGAACGTGCTCACACGTCTTTTGTAGCGTGACGGTTTTTACTCCGGTCACGTGAAGCGGCGTCGGATAATATACTACTCCTACGGAGTAGCTCCCCCAGTGGCTGAAAAGAGTCAGCACTGTCACAGTGAGCACCGTCAGTCTAGGTCCCTTCCAATGACCTTTTCCGGTAGATAATGTCAGTGTTGGGTTGTCAGTGTCGGGCCAAACTACACCGGTTAGGCCGGCCTGGCCCAGTGCTGACCCAGTACTGGACCATTCTTATCGTCACTGTTCATTGGTCCAATTCGCCAAACTCTGCGTCACGCGGCCCGGGCCTAGGTAGGAGAAGCGCAAAGCCAACCTGCTATGGCAGTCCACCATTCCTTGACTGCTACTGCTACTGTGCTAGTACACATTTGCATTTTTTTTTACAGGAATCAAAGTCGCGTGCAGGCCGGCTCTGTTCCCCTGGGCATCTGGCTTAGTCTCTGGTCATGTCGTAGCATCATAAACTGATGGCTTCTTTAAACTCTCCCAGATCAGTATTCAGTAGTAGGTTCTGATTGGAGAAGTCTATACTACGCGCTAAGATTTGATGCCTCGTCATGATGCGGAAATGACGTTGAGATTTCATCGTTTCATTCGAAAATAATACTGAGGCGTTCAATTGGAATTTTACCCTCCAAGAGTCAATACTTTCTTTGGTTATTAAGTAAGAATAAAATTCTCACAAGTAATCTAGAAAAACCTTTTCCGGTAGAAATTACAGGACCCAACTTGCTTATTCTGTAATGAGCTAAACTGTCAATCATTTATTTTTTGAGTGCTGTTCCCGACACTGATTTTTCATATTCAGATTGGTTCTTCTTTTGAATACATTGGTAGATACCATGGGGTCCTGAATATTATTGCCTCTTACGGCTTTATGGAGTGTGTGGAAATTGAGAAATGATCTTTGTTTTTCAGAGGTCCCAGTGGACAAGCATGGCTATGTTTATCTACGGGCCTAACAGTGGGCAAAGCACAGAGATGGGTGATCTTATGCCAAGAGGACAAAAAGAAGGACTTGCTGGAGAAAATACAAATGCTTGCATTGCACTCGCCATCTCTGATGAAGATCCAAGATGTATGCAAGATGCAAGTCCCCTGCAAATGTTGATGACCTGAAACAAATGTTGATGACCTGAAACAAATATCAGAGGTGAAGGATTCCAAAGGAGGTTCACGAGCTCGGTTCCAGTTTTTACTTTCCTTTTAAGAATCTCAGCCAACTGTGGTGACAGTTGTGCCTTCTGAATTTTAAGATGGCTGTGCCATTAAGACGCAAAACTGAATCGTTATCTATTGCTTATGCTAATGGACGCCCTAGAATTCAAAAAAAAATTACCGCCTTCATTCATGATGTCACATGTCATATTGCCAGGGAGTTGAGACGTTATTATCACGGTCTCCATCCAGTATGTAACGATGCCGAAAGTGTAAAATCCACGAGTTGCATTAGCATACAGCACAGGTCACGATTGCATTACGCAAAACGCAGCTTCATTGCTCTGAACTCAACAGGCAGTTTGAAAAACACCGAGATCCTGACAAAAGTTCAACACGCCCACGCGGTAGACCGACCTGACGACATGCACTGACTGTCTACAAGACATTCAACTGGCACATGGAAGGGATATTCACACACACACACACACACTGACACACATGGTGAACAAATCTAGGAACAGGACAGGACGAGCCAACACAGAAAAAGCACAGAACGAAACGAAACGGTTCTGCTCAGATCAGGCCCCCCGATGAAGGCAGAGATCAGCTCGTCGACGGCCACTCCCGGCGGATGTCGAAGGTGTAGTTGATCTCCAGGTAACACTTCCGGTCGTCGTCGAGGAACTGTCAAAAAAACGAACACCCCTGAAAACCTGAACTTGAACCGAAAACGCTAGACTCGTTCTGCATCCACGTCACGTACCTTGGTCCTGGCAGAGTAGGACCCCCGGGCGAACATTCCTGACGGGGTGGTGTCCTCTGGCGTCACGTACGTGTAGGGCTCCAGCTGGGGACTGAACGTGCCCAGCATCTCCTTGGCTCTATCAACTGCGACAACCAGCACAAACCGTGAGCTGTGACCAAGTGACATGATTGGGGTACGTAGCGGACATGGTCGTGCTCACAGCACAAATGGCGGTGTGTGTGTTGGTGTTGTGCCACCGCCAGATCAGATGGATCCTGGCGGTTGGCTTTTTCAATTCAGTGTCTCCCTCACCTTTGATGCCGGTCTTCCAGACGGTGTTGGTGTAGCGGAGGCCGGAGACGATGTTGTTGCTGACGGAGAAGGTGAACTTGAGCCGGTATGGGGAGCCTTCCTTGAGGGTGAACCACACGCCCTTGCCGTTGGGCTCCACCGGCAGCGGCAGGAAGATGTCGGGCCGCCCCGGCGACAGGATGGACAGGCTCATTATCTTCACGTCAGGCTCCAGCGTCTCTGCCAACATTTGAATGAACCATGTTCAAAATTCAGATCTGCTCTTCTAGATAGTACACTTCCATAGCCTATTCATGCATTCAAATGGCTGAGAAGGTTTTAATGTACTACAGTAGTTTAATTTCAAACAAGAATCGTTCAGAAACTCCGTGCTTTATTGAACGGCAGGCTGATTCTGAGCATGAACGCATGAAAATGTGTCTAACCTTCACAATAAAAACATAAACGTGCTTAACATAAACCGAAAATTTCGTGATGCATGAAAATGTGTACTAGCATTCGTCTAAAAAGTCTAAATCAAAAGGCAAGTGCTCCATGGACAAATGCCCGCACCCTGCAAGATGTGCTGACCTTAAAAGCAGCAAAAGCATCAGATAAACTACTATCAGAATCAGAACAACAACGACAACCAGTATGCCACTTTTCAGGATTGGAAGATGCTGACATTTGTATCCTATAGCTGCACTTCTAGTTTCCAGGATTCAAACTATCATTTGCAGAAGGCCAAATGTCCAAAAAGCAACAGCCAATGCCCCTCCACAATTTTCTTCAGAAACGACCGGCAGAAAAGACAGGCAAGCCGGCCGCCGGCCAACGCAGCCGAGCCCACCGGCCACCCTCTCACTTTTACCCGCGTCTTTATTTTCTACGGCAGAACGCAAGACGATTACGCGAACGTTACGTGCAGTACGGGGTGTGGGCCGGTGCATTAGCGAAGAAAACGGATTAATTAGCAGTTAAACACGTCACGGGAGACAAATGAGTGAATGGCTCACGGCATCTATCGCGGTCACGGGACCATCACTTGGCAATTGGCATGGCGGTGCTCTCACATCACATGCGTAGCGTAGGCGATTCATGTGATGCCGGCCGGCTCCCCACTGGCGCCATTAAACAAGGCCACAAGGACGCCAGAACGGACGGGCGAGCCAATCAAATCAAACGCACCGAGGACCCAGCGCAAATTTGCTTAGAAATCTCGAATTTTTTTAGCAGCGAGTGCGTGCGAGTTTACCTCCCACGGAGTTGAAGTCCACGCTGCCGAGCAGCTGCTCCTTCCATCGCCGCAGGCTCTCGTCGTCCTGCGAGTCAAGTGAAACGCTCTTCAATTCAAGTGGCTCCTCGTGACGGGAAGAGAGAGATGGACAAGATCATCGTGACGGGAAGAGAGATGGACAAGATCATCGTCGACGTGCAGATGGGAACGACGCTTGGCAGCATCGATCAATGGCGGCTTAAAGGGAATGCATCGGCATGGCAGCGAGCGAGCGAGCGTGCGTACCTTGTCCTTCTCGAGCTGCTCCTTGATGCTGACCATGGGGCCGAGGTCGATGACCTTGGGTGCGTCCTCCTCATCTTCCTCCTCCTCGTGGCAACGCGGCGCCACCGCCTCGCCGCACTTGCCGTTGGACGTCGCGTCGCCGCCGTGCCCGCTGCTTTTTTGTTCTTGGCCGCCGCCTCCTCCGGCTCCGGGCCGGCCGGGACGTCGACCTTGGAGCAGGAGATGGCCTCCACCGCCGACGACATCGTCGCTCGCTCGCACGCACGCGCCGGGCACGGCTTGCTCTCGCGTCGCGCGCAGTACGAAGATGGCGCGGTACGAGCACAGGGCGGCGGGGGCAAGAAGAGGGAAGAAGCGTGGCAGGGTCGGCAAAGGAAGGCAGGCGAGGAGAGGCGAGCACAGATACCAAGGGCCGCACCAAAAGGAGAGCGAGCAGGCGAGCACGCACGAGACGTCCCGAGAAGAGAGGGAGGAGCTAGGCGGACACGTCGAGGCGGATTCGGACAGGGGGAAAGGACCGCGGCGCAAGGCTCCAAAAAGAGGGCGGGCGCACCACGCAGACGAGACGCCGGACAACGGCGAGGGGAGGGGAGATGGTTGGATCCAACGATCACAAAGATTAGCAGCGGCAGCGGCAGGAGAGGATAAGAGGGCTTTAATTCTCTGCCCCCGCGGGACGGAGGAGAGGTGACGGAGTGGAGACAACGTGACGGGCACGACCCCAACGCGCCGCGCTGCCGCTGCAGCTGCAACCCCTCAACGCCCCTACACTACGGACAGGTTGTACACCTGCTGTGGTGGCGTTGGTTACGAGTTTTAATTCTCGACTCGAGACGACGCGAATCGCGATGAGATCGTTGGTGGGTTTGAATTCTCTCATCTGACAGCGCAACGAGAAACAGGATAAGGACTCTGGTCATCGTCACTCTTCATGTTCGTCGGTAACACTAGTGTTTCTACCTCTGTAGTAAAAACTATGAACACTGGTGGAAACTTCGGCTAAACTGCATGGTTAATCCGGCGCGATTCACCCGGTCAAGTGAAAGATCTGAACGGCGTCGTCTTTCCCTGATCCCTGTCCGCGCGGGCAGCTTTGTCCGGGGTCTTGTCACGATGTGGTGTGGCCCGTGCCCGTTGATCGCGCCCCAATCATGGATCTGCAGTCCTGCACCCGCTCCAGGCTGCGGCGTAACGCTCGAAATCAGTGGGGGCTGGGGCACCGCTGGGCAGTAGGAGTACCACGGCTCAGCGTGTCAGCAGCAGGCTAACTGGTACGCCGAATTTTCAGCTGATCCTGTTTGGGTCCTTCTGGTTTCTGGCGTGCGATGCGAAGGGTCCTGTGATCCTGTCGTGCCAGGCTGCCACTGATCAATGCGATTATGCAGGCGCAGGCACAGGCAATGAACGGAGGCTGGATCGACATGCATTATATTTGCGCTAATGATCATGACCTCCCTGTGTTGATTTAGCTTATGCTTCATCAAACAAAGACAGAGTAGTGGTGCCACTCTGGAGAGGCAGTGTTTTCAAAACAAGTTTGTCACGCTTGAAGAGAAAACACATCACAGAATGGCGCGATTGGCATTAGAATTTAGACATTTAAACGTCTCCATTTTGATTTCTCAATAGAATACCAGGGAAACCCAAGCTGAAGTGGGTTTGTTAGTTCCACACTATACAACTTATTTGCTTCCCTTGGCTTGCCAGACAGACAGCAAATTGGCAATGCCTGCAGAGAGCAATAGGCAGCTTTGCCTGAGAGAAAAGCGATCGAGCCCTCAATGCTAGCATCTAGCGATACTTAGGAGTTGCGGCTATAAAAATAACGATAGTAGTAGAATCAGAGAGAAATGATAGGCTAGTTATAATGCAGCTCTGCTTTTCTTCCCCACAAAAGACATTTGTATAACGCAATAGTACCTTAATGTCGCCGGCTCAACCTCCAACGCGCGCCGTCCTTTGCGCCAGCATGCCTCCTATTCCCATGAGGGGGCCACACATCCCGTCCCGGATTATATAAATTAGTTAAGTTGTTGAGTTTGTAAATGTAAAAATTATGGGGCCCAACAAATTTGTTGGGTTGGGGTGTTTTTTGGTACTTTTTTAAAAGTATACATATATTACATTTTGATAAATATTTTTACTAATTAAATAAAGCTTTGTAATAACGATAGTAGAATCAGGGGGGCCAGTTATAATGCAGCTCTGCTTTTAAAGGTACAAGTATAGCGCGGCTCTGCTTTTAAAGGTATAAGTATAGCGCAACTCTTTAGAGCATCTTAATCTTAACCTTTTTAAAACTACTTCCTCTAATAGTTATTATTATTATTATTACATTCTTTAGTAGAACAGAGAATATCTCTGATTTCTCTGCTGAGCAGCTTGAGCATAGGACCTACTTCTTTATATGGCCCTGTGCTTCTAGTTTAGTGGTTATAAGATGTTTAGTAGCATCTCATGTTCTGGTTTTGACTTTCTTAGTAGTGAATTAGAACAAGTCATTACAACTCGACAATCATTTTATTTATTTATTCATATATTATGAGGTTTCTCACTCTGGTTTTGAAGGATGAACAAGTCAGGTACCATGAGCACTATTCATGCTTACTGGGTTTAGCAAGATGATCTAGGTACCATGAGCACTTGATGCTCACGGGTAGTTAGATGATTTGAGCATAAAAACGTCATAAGTACTTTTGGCAATGCATCATCACACTTCTAGAATAGCATGAACACTTGTTTAAAATTTCATCAAACGGCTACACTACATAGCCAAGCCGGAAACTATAAACCCGACAAAAAAGGCCGGATATAGAACCTCTACAAAGACCTCATGCACTCGTGAACCAAATGCAATATTCACAAAAAATCCTTCAACAATCAAGCATTGAAAAAGGTAAATCAAACATTGCAGAAGGTAAAGAGAAACAAATAATTAACCGCAGCAACTCTCATCCGATAATTAATCGAAAGGCAATGTATGTAAGGAAAATTGCCCGACTGACAAAGCAAGGGCAGACTCGAGACACACCCTATGACCACAAATGTTTTTGGGGACCGATGCCACCACCTAGTAGGATAGTTACGAGTGTTTGGAGATCAAGGCCTCCGCCCAAAACGAATGTTGGAAGAATCCTCCCTCTACATGAATTATTAATTTCTTCGATATGAAAGGCAAAAAACTTCACCAGATCCTGATTGGGCAGGACCGGGAACAAACTGCTCTTGTTCGTCATCATTTTTCTCCATTTAAGCACCGCCGGAGCCGTACTTCTTCCCGAAGAAGAGGATCTGGAGCTGATCGTAGCCAGAAAGCACACCAGCACCAGCAATGGCACGAAGAATGTTAGCACCAGCACCCTTGAACAGGGACTTGGGGCCTTCCTTCTTAAGGATCTGCTGGAACGCATCCAAGGAGCTCTTGTACTTGACGGCCTCACCAGAAGTCATCATCATCCTTCTGCGGACGGTATCAATGGGGTAAGATGCAAGACCAGCACCGTTGGTGATCAGCCAACCCAGAGCAAAACTGGCAAAGAAATTGTCCTGCAAAAGGGGAACACATCTTATAGCTCACAACACAAGCAGAAATAAACAGATCTTATAGCTCACACAAAGCGGGACGCTATATTTTAAAGAGAGAAATTGGACAAACCTGGAGGTTGCCAGTGAGGACAACTGGCTTGATAGAATCGTAGAGCCCGAAGTACAGACCACGGTAAACAATGATTCCAACACAAGAGATGTTGAATCCACGGTAAAGCCCAGCAATACCATCAGATTTGAGTGTCTTGCGGTAGACATCCACAAGACCATTGAATTGCCTATCACCTCCTCCCTTGGCAGCCTTGGCATCATTGGCCAGCCTTGTCCTGGCATAGTCCAGGGAGTACACAAAGAACAGAGAGGAAGCACCAGCAGCACCACCAGAGGCCAGGTTTCCAGCAAACCACTTCCAGTAACCATCCCTGTCTTTCTTGAAGTTGAACAACCTCTTGAAGTAGTCCTTGAATGCAAAGTTCAAAGCCTAGGAACAAGATACAAAGACAATTAATAATATGTAATTTAAATCATACTCAGTAACACAAAAACACAGGGAAGGCCAGCAGGAAAAACATCAGAAACATTCAACCATTAAGGAACAGAAAGATCATGTAGTTTCAACATATTTATAAAAACATGATAGAAGATGTGACCTACCTGAGTAGGGAAGTAACGAATAACATTAGCAGTGTTACCCCTCCACAAGGAAGAGAAACCTTCATCCTTGATGGTACGTTTGAAGCAGTCACCAATACCCTTGTATGGCTCTGACAGCCTACCAGACTTAATCATCTCATCCTGGTTCTGAATAAGCAGCTTCACACGCTCAATGGGAGCAGCAGCAGTCTTTGAAACAGCAGCTGAAACACCGCCCATCATGAAATCAATCATGAAGTTTTTGCCTCCCTTCTCAGCTGGAGCATTGGCAAACATCGGGGTCTGCATCACTGGGACATTGATGCCACCGCTAACAGACATTGAAGGGCTAAAAAGGCTCTGGGTCATGAAGTTCCTTGTGGCAAACCTCCTTTCATAAGATGAGGCAGAAGGGCAGCTGTTACGGGCCCGTACACCTTCAGAGAAGCTGGAGCTCAGGTGGAACTGGCCACCGAGCTTAGTAAGGACAGTGGGATGGTTAGCCTGGTCCGCCATTACCACCTCAAAACTATTGGCTGCAGCATAATAAAGACACAAAACTTAACTTAGGACAGTGCATAGAGAGAAACAGAATAAGATCTCTACATCTGTGTAAAAAAAAAAATAAGCATATTGTATAGTAATAAAACTACAGAAACAAACAAACAAACAAACATTATTTTCTGAGTTTCAACATACAGTAACAAGTCAAAGCTAGACACAGTTAAATAAAGTGGCGAGCCTCCATATAAACATTTAGAAGACAACATTATCAAACAGAAATAAACAACTACTGCAATTATACAGACAGATATTCATATTTTCCATGTTCTACTCTAGCCTTGACAACAATCATCAGATTAGAACAGGTGCATAAAAAGGAAACAAAATTTACACTAAGGCAGCCCACTGTAGCATGCCCAAACAGTTTAAGGTATTTTAACATTCACAGGTTAAAACAATTTAAGAACATCATAGCATGTCAAAAGTTTGGTATATAGACAGGATGTGTAACATATGATGATTACCACAATTTCCTAATTCAATTACACAAAACGATTGCAGAACATCATAGCATGCCAAAAGTATAGGAGTGCAAAAAATAAACCCTCAAACATGATAGTTGTTTCAAGTACAAATGAGACAATCTTTAACGTGTGTCGCACTGTCACCAAGAGAATATTCTTCATTTTTGCCACTTAGACCTATTAAATCATGACAGTCTACCCAAACGTAAGCTGTGCCCAAAAAAGTCATGGATTATGATAGTACATACAGAATGAAAGCGGATCTAGGGCAGGGGCCATGCTAATCAGAAGAGAACCTTCTTCACATGATATATGCATATAAAGTATAAAGAATTCAACATTTCCACCGTTATCTTTGGGACGGGCGTCTGCCGTCAGATCGCCATCCACGGCTCATAACACAAACAGATCTAACGCGGCACCGTCACTATCACGAAACAGCGGTCAAAAATACGACATATTTTTCTTCTCCCTGTCCCACTTAAACCAATAACCTCGCGATCTAAAAGGATTCCACAAAGATCTAAAGATTCCAAGGCTCCAGGACAAACGGAGCATAAAATCCACTGCGATGCACACAACTACGGAGAAACGGAGTAGATCTCAAGTATAGATGAACCGACCACTAGGAGAGCCTCAAACAGTCCTTACCCGACCGCAGGAAGCACCGATCTGAATGATCCCCAAAGGCCGAGGCTACCACACGAACGATCCAATCCTAGAAACCGGAAATAATGGATCTACACGCGACGAACACAGACGGGGCAGAGTAGATCTATATATAATAACAGCACGCATGCCGGACCGATCGCCACAAATAGGAACGGGAGCAAGAGCCTAAATCGGGAGCAGAGGACGGGAGAGAAGCCTGGCGGGACGCGAGACTCACCCTTGGGCACCGGAGGCGGAGAGGGAGGGCAGGCAGACTGGGCGGCGGCGGCTCCGAACTTTCAGAGGCGCGTCGAGGTGAGAGGGGGGCGATGCGTTCCTGGGGAACGCCTTTTTATCTCCGCTGCGCCGCCACCGCGCGTGCCACCCCCCGCCTAGTGGGTCCTTGCGCGCGGGCTGGCCGTCCGATCGGGCGGGGCCGGTGGATCCGCGTCTCCGCCGCGCGGTGGGCCACATGGGGGTGGTTCCATGCTGGGTATTTTGATTCGTCGGATACGCGGATCCGGTGTGGGAGGGCCGAACACCGGACGGCGGGTTCGGCTAGCGGGGGGTCGTGCGGTGCGGACGTGGTTGGTGGGGAATGGGGGGAGCGCGTGTAGAGACTGTGCACGGCGGATCCAGGGCGTTAGGGTTTGTTTGCGCTGGAACGGACGGTGGATGTGCACCGCCATGTGGGGTTGGTTGGTCAGATCGGGTCTCGAGGGTCCAGCGCAAGCCATCAGAAGAAGGTTGGGGGAAGCCGGAGTGTGAAAGGGCAGCACGGAACATGGGCTGGGAGTGTGCGAAACGTGCAAGTTGGTCGCGGCCTTTTGGGATGTGATGTGATGGATGGTCAGCACTGAGCAGCTAGGCTGTATTTCATTTCTCCTCTTCTTTCTGATTTTTCTAGGGACTCTTGTAAATGATAGGGACTGGATCACTATTCTTCCTCAATTCATTTATACTGTTGTTTATTGCTGTATTCTTTTGATTTTGGACCGTCCATTCTTGATCTCAAAGGGCATTGGAAGGGCACTGAGAACCGGATGGCTGGGCTGGAAGAATGCACGATTTGGATTTGTGGAGGGGTAGGAAACACTCAAAGGGCAAGGGAAGGGCATCTCAAGAATGCACGCTTGATCTCAAATGGTTCTTTTATGCGCTCACAGAAAGTTTCTAGTATGAAAGTGATTGCCTGCGAAACATCGAATTGGAGTGGTCCATGAATTGCATTTTCTTGGAGTCAACGGGGAGGAAATTGTGCTACAATGAGGTGCGGACCTCTACGTATATTGTGACAAAATTAATTCTGAGATGGCGTAGGTACGAAGCCAAATCTGTTTACTGCTCCATAGACAACTAAAGAAAATGGGATACTCCGACAAGGTTAAAGGAAAATGAGATAAATGATTTACAATTCAAATGTGGTTGACTACAAAGTTGCATATCTTGTCAAGATGTATCGGTTTGTCTTTTTACATTTCTCCATCCAAAGTCGTTTAACTTTTCTTGAATTTCAAAATATTAGAACTTTAAATAGAAATTTGAGACCATAAATCATGTGTAATAACAAAATCAACTATAAAGTTGTAGGTTTCAAATATAAGAACTTCAAACAAAATTCTAGGACCGTAAATAAATTTTAAATAAATTTGTCATGAACTAATAGTGAAAACAGTCTTTCAACTATAAAGTTATAAATGATGTCAAATAAAAATGTTCATTCAACTTTCTTTTGATTAAAAAATATTAATATCATTGTGTTGTGACATGGTTATCACTGTCGGATTGCATGATGAGCTTTCAAGTTGCCAACCACACCAAATGCAGTGTACCTATGCACATGTGTTACCATTTTTCAAAGCATTTTTCAAGGGTTACTAGAAGTTAGCACACTTTTTTTTTAAATGCATTGTTATGAATGTTAGACCTAGTGACGTTTGATCGAAGTTTCCGAATTATTTCTCCTCTTAATAGTCCGGCTATCGATCTTAAATCACTCATACCCTTTACGGTGTCTTGAGTGTGAACCAAAAATAGCCCTATGGATGTACCTTTGCCTTAAGCTCTTTTTTTTTTTTTCTGTTTTCCCGGTGCAAGCACTTGATCATCTTTTGGATCATCTTCATACATCCACCATGACCTTCTTGCTTCACCACTTGGCTAGGAAGCTAGATCATACTTAAGCATAAAGATTAGCCATACGGTTTCATCAATTAGCCAAAACCAAACTAGAGTTCTTTAAGTATGTGGACCCGAATGTGCTAGAGGTTTCACCATCAGTTCCAAAGGAGGTCTTAGTGTTCGGTGATCCTAGGTTCACGTGTTCGTCACTGCTCTTAGTCCTCATTCCATTGCCCGCGGAGAGCGGCAACAGATCGAGAGGTGTAGCTACGAGGAGTGGTGTCGGGGCACAATGGCCATGATGAAACCGAGTGGTGCCAAGGTGGCAATGGCCAACTTGTGAAACTTTTCCCCCTGTTGATGTAGTGTTGTGAATATGTTGCTCTCTTTCCACCGCTTCGGTGGCGAGCACCCGTGGAAAAATCCCCAAAGTTGCCCTGATTAGGCAGTTGCAACTACAATTTACCCAGCAAAGATAATGTGGTTCTGCTAAAAACTATATTTCCAAACAAGTTGATGTGATAGTAGACAATACAAGTACCAAACAACCATTTCGTACATTGCTTCATGCTATCCTGAGCTACCGGTTTATTTTGCCAGGTTTATGTGTTTTTTTTTTTTTTTTTGACACAAAACTCCTCTCCCCCAATATAAAAGCTCGGTTGATATCTGGCCCCCTAGAAAAGAGGATTGGATCCCCTAATGCCCTTCCACCGCCGGCGGGCGGCTTCTTGCTTGATCCCGAGGGCACGTGAAAGAATGAAAATGGAGGGTCGGGACTCATTTAATCCCCAAAGTTGCCCTTAAAAAAAGTTAGGCAGTAATACAACTACAATTTACCCTAGCAAAGATAATGTGGTTCTGCCAAAACTATATTGCCAACCAAACAAGATTTATACATGATACATAGACAATACAAGCAAACCAAATACCAAACACCCATTTCGTACATTGCTTCATGCTATCCTGAGCTACCAGAGATTTATTTTGCCAGCAAAGTTTGGCGAAGAAGCACAGCAATGTTATCTGGACATACTACAGTTAATGTTCTCCTTCTCCACGTGCTCCGCCAGCGAACTACTCCTGTGCCATTCACGTCCGCAAGGCGGGGCGCAAGCAAAGCAAAGGCGGTTGCCCACACAATCCGGCGGGAACATAGTTGCAGGCTCCCCTTCTCCCTCCCTTCCCCGCGCCCAATTCACGCTTCTGCCCGAAGCCTCACCGCTCGCTTCGCCACGTCGCTGGGGGCTGAACAGTCATTCCGCATGCCCTCCCGTTTTTAGGAAAACCGATTGATTCCCCGCTTCGGTGCCCACCACAAAGCTGACCTGCGGAAGCGCGAGGAGGACGAAAGGGACCCGCGGACGAAGCTGCGCGCTGCACCGAGCGACCAAACCCTAGGCGTTCGGCGGGCGTCACCACGGCGGCGAAGACGGGTGCCTCGCGTCGCCTTGGTGTCCCCGAAGTCGTCGACGGTGCAGCTCGATCCGCCTCGTCGAGCATGTCGAGGAGGTAATAATACTTCGGTTGCCCCTGCATGCTCGATTCAAAGTTTGAAACTGCAATTCTAGCGATTTCGAACTGGATGGGATGCTTTTAAGCTTAGAGGTGTATCACGCTCGTGTTGTTGTGGCAATTTGGGTTTGTATTTAGCTTGTATTTCAAAATTTCTATGGCATGCAATGGAGCTGAGTGTTAGTGCGGAGGTCTAAATTTAGGCGATATACTGCTTGGTTTTTTGACATTTTGTGGTAAATAATATATCATTGGCTTTAGGAAGGCTGCAATTTCGGATATAGGACGTATGGTATGGAACCATCGAGGCGACTAAATTGACCTTTCTCTGTCATTCGAATTCATTTTGGCTGCATGTGCCAAAAATATATAAAGTGTGGTGGTCAATTGGAGGTCGTTATAAACTACATCACGGATTCAAATCATCTGGATACATTGTGAATCACGGGACTACTGTGTCCTCGGCAATTGCTGTATGCAATATCTTCTGTGTGTGTGGGCCTGGGGGGTGAGGGGGTAGTGGCCCATTATTATTTTTTTTTTAGAAAGGCCCCAAGCTTATTCCGAAGTGTATAGGTCGAGGTGTAAATTTTTAGAATAAATAACAGGACAGAAGGCAGGGCTGCTGAGGTAAACTCTGAATAAAAGATTGTATTGGTACACCTTTAACGATAAAACAGGATGAGTCTCAATTTATGGTTTATATGGCGGTGAAATGGGGAGTAGAACACTTTGAAGTGAAATGAAGTTCTAGGAAGAGAATGGAACTATGTTTGTCATGTCAGTTCTGTGACACATCATAAATAGCCCCCAAAAGCTGGGGTAACTAATCCAGGGCTCCTTGTGCGTTTCTACTGACTTTAGTGGTCTCTATGAGGATTGTATATGTTGGCATAGCAAATGAAATGTTAATGGTGGTGTCCATGTAGAACTCTAAGAATTTAGAGTGTTCTCTTATGTTGCCTTTTTTTTTATTCATCAGGGTCCCTTGCAAATTCTTCTTGCATGGAGCTTGCTTCAAAGGAGATTACTGTGAATTCTCCCATGACTGCAATGATCAACCAGATAATGTAACCTACATACTTCTAATTCCAGATCAGTTTCCTTGCACTATCCAATTTACATTTGGATGATCCAGTATTCCTGTATTTCTTACAGCAATGTTCTCACCTACAGGTTTGCACTTTCTACCAGAAAGGGGCGTGCTCCTTTGGTAGCCGTTGCAGAAATGAACATGTTGAAGTTCATCGTAATCGTAACTGCCCCCAACCAGCAACCACTGCAGCACGTGCATCCTCCAATCCTCAGCTAGTTGCTTCTTCCAGAGATCGTCATTGCAGCGAATGCCAAACGGATTTGTGTGACCAAACGCTGCAGATATGCAAGTCAACAACAGCACTTTCTGCACATCAACCTGCATGGGCAGTTGATTATCATGACCATGACACTCCAGATGATACCACAAGCTGGCCTTCGTACCAAGCTGTGCAAAATCAAACATCACAACATCCTGCTCATCTGTCAATTTGCTCTTCTGCTGCGGCTGGCACTTGTCCTTATGGGAAAGACGGGAAAGACTGTTCTCAGATGCATGGAGATCTATGTGGATTCTGTGAAAAACAGTGCCTGAATCCTGATCAACCTGATGAAAAGGGCGTACATGCCAAGCTATGCAAGAAAAACAACAAACTTCTTGAGGCCATGAGAAAAAGTGAAGATATAGAATGTGGTGTGTGCTTGGACCGTGTGCTTTCAAAACCTACGGCAGCAGAAAGGAGGTTTGGACTGCTATCTGATTGTGACCATTCCTTCTGTATCTCATGCATTAGGAATTGGCGTAGCACCTCTCCTATGTCTGGCATGGATGTCAACTCTACACTCAGGGCTTGTCCAATATGCCGCAAACTGTCATACTATGTAGTTCCTAGCATCACGTGGTACTCCTCAAAGGAAGAAAAACAAGAAATTGTTGAAGGTTACAAGGCTAAGCTCAGGTAAGATACTTGATTTGAAAATTAGTTCTATCCTTAGGCACATCGTTTATGTGATTTTCAGGCTGCTCAGACTAATAACAACAACTCATATGTAGTAATTAATTTGCTATTGTTAGTGATGCATAGATACAACTTCTGTTGTATTTTCTGCCAAAGCAGAACTTAATTCACTAGCTGTATATGTTATGCAGGTCTATTGATTGTAAGCACTTTGACTTCGGAAAGGGCACTTGTCCCTTTGGAAGCAGCTGTTTTTACAAGGTACATAATACAGTTTTTGTGGGTCATTTAAATGCCTCTTTGTTTGATTACATGCTTCAAAACAAGTATTGTTTATCTTCATTCTTGAGTGGAACATAATTAGCTTATCATAGGAGGTATTTTCAATCTATTAACGCAAAGCCTTGTTCCTAGTACATCTTTGTAATGTTTTTTTTTTGGAATTTTCACCAGACGGGGGGGCGTTCCCCACCTAAATTTCATAAATTGGCCCAAAACGGCCCCAAAGGAAAGATTACATTTATAACTCCATGATCATACATAGTGTGACTGGATCATTTTTACAAAAGAGACACACAAGCTCTATCTCTGTCTAGCCATTTCAAACATTTCACACCATTTGTCTGCAATGTGCTTCTTCTTTGTAATTTGAAACTGGAACCTTTATATAGCAGCTTGCCAGTTTGCAATTTCAAGCTGCTTGCTGTCATTGCTCGAATTCGATAGTAGGTTAAGCTACACTGTGGTCCTTCAAAAGCGCGTCCCTATTTGCACAGTGAATTGCTACCATTTGTCCATTTCTTAGTACATACAAGTATCAATTTATTTACTGAAAACATCTGCCCGTTAATTATGATATTTGAAGATTTCCTTTTTGAAGAAAATGCAAGTACAGGACATGGCCCTTTAGACCTTGTAAGAGAATTTATAGTGTGTCTCGTTTGATGGTCATCTGGCTTTTCCTCCACGAGCTCGATTATATACTCAAAATCATAGAGTAAATATGTGTTTCCTTTGTGGTAGCCCGTCTTGTCAGTTTCCCGTGGTGTTATGCTCTATTGTTTTGACACTTGTAATTGCATCGTTTTCAGCATGCCTACGATGATGGCCGTTTGGAAGACGCTTTGAATCATCATGATGCCGACGATGCAAGTGCGTCGATTGCCAAACTTATGAGGTGGGTATTCTATATCCTACCGAGCTTCTTTTACAAATTTTGAAGCATTTTGCCTCGCTTGCTGATAAGAAGCTCCTTTTAATTTCCCAGGTTGTCGTACTTACTGACTCGGGTGCATGTCTAAGGAAAACTCAAACGTATCTTTGAGCAAACGTGGTGTGTTATTGGATTTCGTTGACCAGGCAGGCAATCCTGGATTTGGCTTTGCAATGAATGAATATTATTAAAAAAACATCCTGAAAAGAGAGCAGTCATTTCTGAATTTTATCTTTTGCTGAATGTTCACGTCATCCAGAAGGAAGCAGTCCAAATCGTGCAACTTGGAAGCTAATATTTCCTGTCCGGGTTGGTAGTTGATTGGTGGTTGTGACCAAACTAAACTAAAATTATACTCACTACACTAAACTGGTGATCCTCGTTGGCTGCATCATCTATAGAATTTCGTTTTTCCAGCCGAGTCGTTAAAAAAATTGAGCTTGCTTCCGGAAGTTTGAATCGAGTTTACGGAAATGCTCTGTAATTGAAGACTTGGAGAAAAATGATATATCGTTCTGCAGAGCTGCTCTCCTGCTATGCCGCATGGAACCCGTCGTCCTCTCTTTTGGTCACAAACGCATCTGTAGAGAACATTAGACCGTTTGCCTCGTTTCATCTGATCGAGAGGGCAATATACGTACAGTACACTTCTCATCAGCTTTGCCGATGGAATGAAGAACGACATGAAGGAGCCCAGCAAGCCTAATGACGAACGAGATCCATCGTCTTTATTCATCATAGAAATAGAACAGACGCCTCAACACAAGGTATACATCCAACAATGCAGTATGGTACAAAAGAATAAGCAATAGCACAGATCACAACGCCACAATCACACACACCATCACTGCTACTTCTAGGAGTACTACTACTAGCTAAGACGAAAACGAACGAACAGGGTCCAACCCCGACCCCGAATCAGCAGCGAGCGAACCACCACGTCCACGGCAAGCGCGGGCCTACTGCATGAGGCCACCGGCGACGAGGATGGACAAGACGGCAGAGCACGCCACGGCCAGGGCCGACGCCGCGGTCCCCGCTGCCGCGCCCGTGACGGGCGCCGGCGCGGGCGGCACGCCCAGGTCCATCTCCTGTGCCGACGCCGACGCGGCGAACAGCACGGCCGCCACGGCCACGAGCAGCACTGCAGCACGGGACGCCATCGCGAGCAGGAAGCAGAACAAGGACGGCGGGAGAGCGCGTAGCAGCGGCGGCGGCTAAGCTAAGCGAGGCAGAGGAGAAGAGAGGAGGCGGGCGGCAGTGTGGTGGTGAGACGGGAGCGGCATGGGCGGCAGGCGGCCAGGGTATATAACGAGGTGGCGTGATGTTCGCGGGTCACGGTCGCCCCCGCGCGGGGGCACCCGGGCGCTCGCGTGCCGACGACGCGTGGGGTGGCGAAGCGCGACACGTCGGGCGCGCGGACGGCGCAGGTGGCGCGGCGCGAGGGGGTTCGTCTGTCTCGGCGCGCGCACGCGAACGCGATTCGATCCCGCACCACACCGCACGACGGGGCCTGGGGTCTGGGCACGCCCACGGCCCAACCGGCGTTGATTGGCGCGCGCGCAACCGCGACGCGTCCCCCGGACGATGCCACCGCCGACACACACCGGCTACGCGACGATCGACATGGTATGCAACGTCACGGATGCGGTACATGTACGCCGTCGCGTATGTCACCCGGCCTCAGCAGACCCGTAATTGACGACGACTAAAAGCAAAATTAGCTTGTGCGATACACTCTGTATTAACAATATAACCGTTATAAGTGAAATGATTTTTTTTTGAATAAAAGTTATAAGTGAAATGTTAACAATATAACTCTGTATTAACAGTACAACACTAGCACACTAATATATAACCAGCTAAATCATTGACCGTGCCCCTTTTCTAAGCATTATTACTCGCCATGAGCGTCCATTTTCCCCCTTGATATAAGCATGGACGCTCGTGTTGATTGTTCCTTGGTGCCGACTAGTATGCCGATCACGTAGCGTATTGTCTACGTTGCGCTCAGGGGTCAATGCCTCAATGGCAGCTGCCGTACACGTACACTCCGGTACGTGCGTGCGTACACCTGCCCAGGGCCGGTCGAACAGAGAGTAAAACTTGAGCACATGAGGTGTAGGGTGACGTACCAAACCGACTACGGGCTGCAACAGGGCCACGTACCGTAGGCTCCGTTCCAAAAGTCTATTGGAGATGGGTTTACCAATCTAGAAATCAGAAAACACGCACAAGATTAAAAAAATATTAGTGATAGATTATGTTCATTTTTGGCATAAACATCTAATGTCCACAGTGGCTTCAGTTAAAAAGAAATGCTATGTCGATAGGGAAGCATACATGGAGCTTGTCTTGCATGTGTCATGTTCAAAAACTTGCAAGTGTCAAAAATAAATAAATAAATAAACCCAGTGTCATACAGGGGAGAAAATTTTCCCTGAAAAACTATATCCATCCTTGTTAGTCAAATAAACGAAGAAAACTATCTTTATCTATGTACATCAAGCAAATATATAAGTAGGTCTGAAAGGGTATCACAGGTTTTTCTCTATAAGAAGCAAAAGAAGCAAAACTCCCATGTAACGGAAATAATACGGTCATGGTTTGCTTGAAAGGAACCAAATGAACTATTCTTCCATCTTGTCAACAGGACCCAACATGTAGTCAATATCTGGGTAGATAACAGCACGCTTGCTGATCTCCCCCACCGTACAACACTGTTTTTCTCTGGCGTTGATTGCTGCAACCTCCTGGACAAATATGCAATTCGAACCAGATGAAACCTGCACAGTTTGTGAGTATGACTTCCTTAGTACTGCATATAAAACCTCAACAGAAAATATGACATCTTCAAGTTTCAATCCTCACATCAAAGAGAGCGTCTCCGATCTTCATCTTCACTTTACCACTGCTATATACGAGTATTTTCCCCATATAGCCTTCAGGAATCTCTTTGAGTTTTGAGCCAATGTGTGATGATGGCCTCATGCCCTCACGTTTCTCATCGGAGACTACATTAGGGTTAACAACTGATTGTGGCTGCCTCAGTAAAGGAAGAGAGGTTGGGAACTGGAAGAAGAGGAACTGTGATTCCGCCACCCGATCCTACCAACACAAAACATGCACATGAGGCAAGATCAACAATGCCTGAAAAATCAAGCTGGTATACTTGGTCTATACAATTGACCTTCAAAGTAAACCCTGTTTGTATGACAACTAGAGAGGAATTTAACTATGCCGCCAAGGTTGTCAATGATACATGTGTACCCATCAATTGGTGGCGCAGATGAAAATATTTCATAACCAGAAGTGAAAATGGTGCTGAATCTGCATTGATACATACCATTAATCCAAGCTCTTCTGCTGCCGATAATTTAGCATCTTGAGCCCTGCTGTCAGAAGATTCTCCAAATTCTTCCTCATCCAGAATTTCTGTGTCAGCAATGCAGGAAGGGTGTAAGGATCGATTGAAGAAAATCTCTTGTAATTTGGACTAAAGACTATCAATATACCAGGATTTCCAGAGTAGGGCTTCCTTAGTGGGAGAGTAACAGGATAATCATGGGTATAGTCCTGCAAAAAAAGGAAAATCAATGAATAATTCTTGAGGAAGCAATCCACATTAGTAATTTGATATTTACACACCCATGGCTCTGCATATTCTTTTGTTAACTTCAAAGCTCCATCTGAATATGCAACAGAAACAAGGTGTTAAGGTCCGAAAACAGCAACCTGTATGAGATGTTTTGAGTCATAAACAATGAAGATAAATATCTTTTACTGATACCTGCTGAAGAATCCTTTTTGGGCATGGCAAAATGTCTTGCATAAGAAGAATTTCCTTGTCCAAATGCAACTTGTGTACCACTTTTTGCTATGCCAACAAAGCAATACAGTGTTAGCTAGGTGTGCAACAGAACAAAAATAAAAATATCACCAAAATTACAAAAAAAAAATATAATTACGAACACCAAAGAGAAGCCTTATAGTTATAATGAATAATCCATAACAGAAACAAGTAAGCAAAAACAGAGAGAGAGAGAGAGAAGAGAGAGAGAGAGAGAGAGAGAGAGAGAGAGAGAGAAATTCTAGCTAATAAAAAATTTTGGTACATGCTCTACACAATGCATTTTCAAGACAAACTAATGTAGAAGTTTGTCCCTGTATTAAATAGTGATGAATATCTTTGTTTTTTCTTGAACACGCGACACAGCTGCGTATCTTTGTATTAAGAAGAAAAAACAGTGGTGAATCTCCCAACCAAAGCGTACAATTATAGTTAGCCAACTCAGTACCACATCATCATACATAGATGGAAACCAAATCACATGCTTGTATTTTCTCAGCTCAAAACTACTTGCAATGTTGCAACAAATATTCTTTTAGGATTATTGGCAGAAAAATGCTTTCCAAGTGAAGTACAGAAGATATAAGTATATAACATAGTAAATAAGACTGCTCTTGCTCATATAAGTGTATATGGCATATGCAGTTGCTATGTTGCCAGTTTTTATCAAGTGGTAAGGAATCAATCAAGCATGTTTAATAGATATATTTATTAAAGTTAAAAATGTAAAACAGACCAGAAAAATGCTAAGTGACTAATCAATAACAATTGATGACATTAGCCTTGAGCATGCTCATTGAGTAGGAAGTAGGAACTACAACTTTCACAGGTAGTGATAAGGTTTAGACTAAAATGCATGTGGTGAACAAAAGTCAGCATCCTTACGCTTTTCCTCGGACTTAATTCTTGCAGAGGGATACTTGTTCTGCAAAATGAGGCAAGATACTGTATACATCAACCAATTCTCAAATGAAAAGTTTGTAGACACAAATAACTGCCAAAGAACCAAAGAGAAATTAATACCTGTGCAATCTTAAGTTTCATCAATAACTCCTTATCCACAGCTTCCTCCTTGCTCTCCTCAACTGGTTCCCTGTCAAGTTACAGTAAAATCTCACTTCACATCAGCATTGCCAATTCTGCAAATCTCAAATGGAAGACATCCAGGTAAGGAGAAAATTTTAAACTGAATCACATACTTCTTCGGGACAACCTTGGCAGGTTTCTTCTGAGGTACTTTTGGTGCGAATTTTAGTAACCCCTTACATTTTCAAAAACAACAACAGTAGTAAGAGTAGCATAGAGCGAAACTATATAAGGGATGACCAAGGACATGCCAACCTTGCGAGGAGGGGGTCCAATGGGGCCATCTATTTCCTTCTTGACCTTGCTCTTGTCATCCATGGTAAGAAGTGTGAAACCTGCGAACATGAGGAGCAGACTGGTGTCAGTAAACATCAATTTCAGCACTGCATTATCTACTGATTCCAGCAAAAGTGAGATGTTTCAAATTGCTTTGACTCCGGAACAAAATAAAACATTAAGCTCCCATGTTTGTCATCGCGAACCAATCAATGGCAGGTCCAGGATTTGAATTCAGGGTATGCCTAACTAAAAAAATCCCTTATGCAACACTGTATAATCCAATACAAAATTTGGTAAATGGTTTGGTACATAAGGACAGTGGATCTAGAAGATCTCATAATACCTCAAATTCAACAGAAAAGTTCAAAACTTACATAAACAACAATTAAATTGTTGAAACATACGATATGGTCTTACAGAAAACAAGCAAAAAATAAAAGGACAGCCCTTAATATAAAAAGATATCATTTAAGTCTCCTGTTTACATGTCAACGTGCAATAGAACTAATTTAGGAAACTGCATGCATATTATGCAATACAACTAATTTAGGAAACTACATGCATATATTATCAAATATCAGTATACATCAATG
>JADLZK010001606.1:0-60508 GCA_015847255.1 Hyparrhenia diplandra | reverse complement strand
GCCCGGCACTCGCGTCGCTTCATCGTGCCCACTGCCCAGTTGGGGTGAGTACGGCGGTTGGCAGCCAGCGAACGAAACGGCGACTGCCCGGCCGACACCGCCGTTCTGAATGGTCCGGCCGCCGGAGCACTAATCGAGACCGGAATTCTGCCTCTGATTGTCACGGGAGCTGTCTCACAAGACATTGTTCTTTCCTGATTCAGCCGGCGTTTTGCTCCTGATCGAATTTCTGGAGAGGCTGCATTCTGCAGCGTGGCCTGTGTACTTGTCGTAAATAAATTCGAGGATGACGTGACGTGGGTCATGAATTCTAACATTTTTTTTTTCTCGATGGGGCCATTCACCCGTATTTCATTAAGAGGAAGAAAAACCAAATCCAAATACAAAAGACTAAATCACATGCCGAGTGGACATCACCGCCAATACCCAAAGAATAAAACCGAAGAAAGTCCTAAACTACCGGATCCAAATTTAACGATTACATGGATAACCAATTTGCGACCTATGACCTCCTCGCACTTTCGAGGCCGTCCCCCCGGCGCCGGAAGCACTCCGCTTCTTCCCGCGGAAAAAGAACACCTCCATCGCCTCCCTCGTTGACGCAGCGTCGCTCGATCAAAGGCTGCCTGAAGTTCGCCGAAGGAGACCTCGGTCCGGTGCTCGCCTCGACGCGGATCCCCATCTTCTTCAACATCACCTTCCTCGCCGAGCCTCGGCCTCGCCTCCCTCGCACTCTTCGCCGCAAGCCGCAATCGCTTTTGGGAATGAGCTCATCCAAAATTTCGCGGGGACGCGTCCGCCCCTCAAAGAATCTGGCGTGGATAGGATCGAGGATCCAACGCTTGAACTTTGCAATGAAGTCATCAACGGACATGGCCGGGCGCGAGGAGCTACGGATCCGCCCCGGACGCCCCGCATCCAAGGAGGCCAAAGATCGGACTCACGACGCCGTTCACGGGTTTGGTCGCTACACCTAGCAACCCGCCCAACGGGCCGACTCGACTGCGCCTCCCCAACTACCGTATCCCCAACAAGGGGGTCCGAACGGGTGGAAATCTCAGCCTCCATCAACACTGGCGCTTGAGACACGTACGACACCATCGAGAGGTTCCACCTGCGACCCGGCAAAACCGCCTCATGGTGGTCTCGCGACTGGAAGGCCGTCGGTGCCTGGTGCAACCCAACATGATAAGGGAGTAGTGAGACGGCCGGGCTTCGCCAACCAAGTCGGCCCACCGGCCGCCCACCGGCCCCGGGCGGTGGGCTGATGGAGGGCGCCCACGCCGCCAGCCCCCATGCACCCACCGGGGCCTCGCCCTCCACGGCGGTAGGCGGGCGCACCCGCGCCGGAGGCCGAAACTCAACAAGCATTGGGTCATTCCAAGTCATTGGGGCCCCACCGCCGCTGGCGCGAGCGCCAATGGGTCAATCCGCGGCTGATTGCCGGACGTAGGCTTCAGCACCTCGAGGGCTTGCATTCATGCGCCGCCGGCGACGCACGCGGCGGACCTTGCTGCGCCCCGCAGGTGTGTCGTCGGTGAGGGGTCCCCATTACGCCTGCGTCTGCCGGGGCCGAGGGAGCCGGACGAAGAATCTCTCCGACACGGATCGGGCCCGCGGACACCGTCGTCGATTCGAGCCGGCAAAGGGCACGTGAGGTGGAGCCCCGACAAGAACGAGCGTGCACCGCCCGCGATCCGCAAGGTCGGGCGGGACGCGCTTGGCCCCCTGCCTCGCACCTTCAGCGAGGCGGCAGCGCGCTCGATGCCCCTCAGCGATGGCGGGGAGAAGCAGCAGCGACGGGAAGGTGCGAGCGCGTGGATGTGGTCGTTGGAGAGGCAGTTGAAGCAGCGCCCGACTAGCTCCGGGCGGCACGGGCCTCGGGCGGTGTGGCGGCGATGAGGCCGGGCGCATGCGGCTTCGGCGAGGGAGGACCTCCCCGCCCGGCCGTGGCGGTCCGGAGGGGAGGCGCGACGGTGGGGTCCCGAGACGCAGTGGGACGGGGACGCGCCTCGCCACCCTCGCGGCGTCACGGCCGCACGCTGCGTCGGGCCGGGCCGGAGGTCATCATCTTCTTGCCGCGACGGGACGTGCGCCGCGCATCTTCTTCATGGCGGGGATGGCGGTACCACCGCCGGCCATTGCCGGACCCCGAAGCCACACCACGGGTGGCCTCGACGGATTCGGCCACGGCGCCAGGTGGTCCCTCCCCGGAGGAGCACCCGGCGGCGACGACGCCCATCCCGCAGCGCTGAGACGACGGGATGGGGAAGAAGATGGCCTCGTGGAGGGTGACCGGTGCCCTCGTGGGCCGCCTTGCGGGGAGGATGCGAAGCCGGGCGGCGGTGGCTGGCATCTCGAACTCGTCGGCCGGAGCAGTGGACATGGGGACATCGACGGCGCTCCTCCTGGTCCTCGCCGACGAGGAAGGGAAGAAGGGGCGAGCCTCGACGGAGAGGCACTTTGCCGGTGGAGGCCGTGGCCGAGAAGGAGCGCCGGTCTCTTCCATCCACCAACTCGCCCTCTTCCACGCCCCTCGTCGCGATAGAGTGACTCCAGTTTGGAGCAAGGCGACGTTGAGCTCCAGCCGGGTCCGATGAGCCGGCAAGGTCGGGAGGCGGCTTCCAACGGAAGCCGCCCGGGCGTCGGAGTGGTGACGGCAGGGACAAGACGCCGCAGTCGCGACACCGGCCACCGACGCGGTGGCGAAGGCGTGACCACCCCACGCCGATGGGTCCGACGTGCATGGCGTGAAGGACGCGACGCGGACGAGGTGCTGGCCAGCCACATCCAAATAGCCGCGCAAGAGAGGAAGGGCCGGAGATCCCCAAGAAGGACGACACACACCGCCGAAGCACCCCCTCAATCTTCGGCAAGGGGAAGGGCTCGGAGTCCACCGGGCGGGCGACGGCGGCGTGAACGCGACGGGCAGGACGGCCGGCGAAAGCAGGGCCGCCTCGCCTGGCCGCGGCGGCCAGAGGCGAGGGTGGTGGCGGACCTGGCCTCTCCATGGGCGGCGCGGGGCGAGCACGGGCGAGGCGCGGCGCCGCCCTCGAGATTCGGCGCTTCGCCATCCCCGAGGGGCGGAGACGCGCCCGGTATGAGGAAGGTGCGCCGCCGGGCATGAAGGGCCTATGGCATGAGCGGAAGCCGCGCGCGCCACCGCCTTGGGGCGAGCAGAGGCGGCTTCGATCTCGATTGTCGCTGGATGGGCAGGGCGAGCCGCACCTCGACCTGGAGCCCGCGCAAGCGGGGTCCCGGATCTGCTGTTGGAGGTGTGGGGCAAGCTACGGGCGGCACAAGCCTGGCGGCGGCGGGCTGGCGGCGGAGGGGGTGACGGGAGTCGCCTCATGTCGCCCCAACGGCTCTCTCTCCGAATTCTAACATACAAAAAGTCGCAGAACAGGGATCGTCGGCTCTACTTACGTGAACGAAAAATGGATGCACCAAGGTGGTGTACTCACCCATCCCCAAATAAACTACTACAATTCAGAAATTCAACCGAAACTATTTATCATCTACTGCTAAATGAGTCGTTACGTTGCTTTGAGTTGGCTGCTGCTGATCGCGATCCCATACGTTATATATTGTTCTGTTGCTATTCCAGTTGTGCCCTGTTTGGATCTTCTCCTCTAAACTTAATCTAGAGCTCTAAAAGCTTTTGAGCACTTAAGTTTTTGACATCTAAAACGCGGGTGCGGTGGTGTTTATGGCGCTAAAAACTTAATCCACAGATCGATTGCACCACTTCTATTCCAAAAACGAAGAGAAAGAGGATATCCGTAAGTCAAGCACTTAATAACAATAAATGGATTGATCACATTTATCCGCCGACGTCGCAAGAGGAAGTGAGATAGTATGTCAAGCTGTGGGAAGCAATAAAAGGGCGTGAGCCAATGGAGGATATCGAAGACGACATTACTTGGAGGTGGACGGCCGATGGTTTTTACACCACAAAGAGTGCTTATCAAATTCAATTTACTGGAATTTATAGTGGGCTTAGGCTAACCCCAATTTAGAAGGCCAAGGAGGAACAAAAGTGTAAATTCTTCGCTTGGACTTTAATGCATAAGAAGATCCTAACAACTAACAATCTGCTAAGGATGGACGAAAGATACAGACTGCAAGTTATGTAACTCTGGGACTGAAACGACGATCCACCTATGCAAAGATTGCCCTTACACCAAGAAGGTTTGGAGCTACATAAAGCAATGGTTTAACCTAAGTTTACTAAATTCAGTCAATGAAGCAGGCTCTATACATGCTTTTTGGTGGCGATGCGAAGAAAGTTCAACAAAAATATCAGAAAGGAAATTGATGGAATCTTAATCTATTTTTGGTGGAATGTGTGGAAGGAGCGAAATAGAAGAATTTTTCAGCAACAACATTTGCAGCCATTGGAAGTAGCATATTTATGCAAGGATGACATAAACCAATTCCGGATTGCCAAGACAACGACACCTCGAGGCGAACAAGACTCATAGTTTTGTTTCTTTTACACTAGTAGTTGTATAGTTCTGTAACAGTATCTCTAGTAGTTATCTCTCTTTTTTTTTTTTGTGCATATGTCCCTAGGGGTGATGTACAGTAGTGGTTTTCTTGCCTTTTTGTTGTACTCTCGCTGTTTTCATTTATATCGTCAAATAAAATTTAGCGGCAAAGCTTTTGTCGTTCCTTTTCAAAAAAAAAAAAAAAAAAAAAAAAAAAAAAAACTATGATTGAGGTGGCTTAAAATTTAGAACTAACTTTAGACCACCAATTTAGAGACTTTAGCTCTTAAGTTTAGAGGAGGAGGAGATCCAAACATGGCCCTTACTCATGTTGAATTACCAGTTGGTTGACATATTGTTTGATGTGCAGAGTAAAATATTACCTAGATCTAGTATATTGCTCTGTATTTTTTTTTTCTGGCTCTTATGAATGGTAGTTTGATCTTAATCGGCACTATAGGAGCTGAGTTTTACATGCTCGATACAAGCTGAAGCACCTGATCAGTATGCCGACGAGCCAGGGTGGGTGGAGCCGTGGAGCACAGCACGATCGTGGGCAACATGCTCCGGCACAGCGAGGTTAGTCGCGCGCGGGATCGGGAGGGCATGTCACAAGTGTCCGGCACAGCACGATCAGCGCCACCGAGCGACGCGCGCGAGTAGCGGTGTGAAGCACGAATGGCGGGCATGGCTGGCGAGTCGGCCGGTTGCCAGGTGCATGGCGCCATGGCGAGCTGTGCGCATGCACGATGACGCAGAGGGTGCGAGCGCGGCTAGCCGAGCACAAGATGGTGTTCGGGGATGAGGGCAGGAAGTGAGTGCGGCCGCGCGCGAGCGGACGACGAGCGTGGTCCACGGATGCAACAGTCAAATCCATCATCATGCATACAAGTTTCTTGTTGGTGTTTGCCATCGACCTTGGCGGCCTCGTGTGCTCACATCATGTGCCTATTCCACCGCTTCATTGCGCTAGGTGCGGTGAGCAGACGGTGAGGCCGTGAGGGCAGTTGGGCGTGTACGTTGGCGGCGAGGCAAGAGGCCAGCGGTGTGGCTTCGGGGACAGTACGTTGACGACGACAGCGACGAGCAGTGGCGCGCGGGCATGGATGAAAACCACGCTCGTTTAGCCAGACATCGCTTCTCATCTGAGAAAGTTTCTTTTAAGATTTGCTTATCGGTAATGCTACGACTCTGATGTTTGACGGCTCCGGACGTGTCATAAAGAGGCCGTTTGGTTGCCTGCATCGGCCTTGAGCCACGCCCTCTGCTTGCAAGAAGACCGGTTTGTTTGGTTGGCATAGCTCTTGGACCGGGCTCCCTTCATGCAAGATTCTCCTCCCAGCCAAGCTCTAGAGATACGTGATACGTAGGAATTCGAGCGTTTGTACAGAGCCAGGCCGGCGGGATGCACCCTAGACACACGAGCTGCATGGGTAAAAGAGTAGCGGTGCAGGCCAGCTCCTTTGTAGACCATCTTGCTTGTACCTAGGACAACAAATACGTATTGAGCAATTGCATGATAGCAGCCTGACCATGGAGAACCAGGCCAAAACGACTCGACCGTCCGCACCGCGACCCTCTCTCTTCCCTCACGGCTTCGGCTCTTTTGCTCTTGCTCGCGCCGCCGCCTCCCCCTCCCCTCCGACCTCCATGCCGCGACGGTGGCGGCTTTTGGTGACCGTGCGCTCCCTCCCTCTCCTCCATGCATCCCTCCCATTCTTTCTTGACCTCCATGGCTCCAGAGAGGAGTACTTGGATGACTCTGAGCCTTCCTCCTCCTTCTCTGGATATGGATCCGAGGGACGTGGCTCAGGATGGAAACAACTCAGGTTTAGATCAGCTCAGGGATGGAAACGACTCAGGTTCAGATCGGGTGGAGTCTCCGTTCACCCAAAATCAAAACCGATTCAGGTGGAAATCCATCACCAGAACCAAGCCCGTGGATACCCGAAACCCGAACAGATAACCGCAACCCAAATGGATACCCGAAACCCACATATTTACGTGTATAAACAAGAGACAACAAATAATAAATATTTTCATGAGTCAACTTTTGAATAGATTTAATAATCTAAGTAAAAAGTTATTATTAACACATTGTAAAACATGAATTTTAATTTCAAATAATTAATTTCGGATATACATGGGATATCCACGGATGGAAAACTAAACCCAAAACCAAACTAGAAACCAAACCTGATCTGAAACCGTTCACCCACAGGACCCGAAATTCACGGATATCCACTCTGAACCCAATCCGCTGCTATCATGTTATCATTTTTTTATCCTTATCATGTTATCATTACTCATTAGTGTACCGTGACCTCAAGAGTTTTACCCTCGGTCCCTGGCTAGCTAGTCCGACCGGGCCAAAACGGTGCCGGTGCAGCACACGTAGACGGTAGGAGTACCGAGAGTACGTGTGGCCGGTCAGCTAGCTGCCCCGGGTCCGAGATCGCAATTGAATGCCCCAACTATATTTTCCACCTCCCATTTACTCCGCCCCACGCCACCGGAGCGCTATATCTAGGGCGGCAGCGCGGCACTGACTTCTCCAACCAACTCATGCTCACTTCGTCAAGGCCTCGCATTCATTCCATGTCCATGCAACAGCCGACGATGGAAGCTTCACTGTCGCTCTCGTTCCTCACGGCGGTCGCGGCGGCCGCCGCGCTGGCCGTCGCGGTGGCCGTCGCGAGGTACAACCGGAGGTACGTTGGCCTGAGCCTGCCTCCGGGCCCTCCCGGGTGGCCCATCGTCGGGAACCTCTTCCAGGTGGCCTTCTCCGGTAAGCTCTTCATCCACTACATCCACGACCTCCGCAAGGAGTACGGGCCCATCCTGACGCTGCGCATGGGGAGCGCACGCTCGTCATCATCAGCAGCGCCGAGCTCGCGCACGAGGCGCTCGTCGAGAAAGGCCGCGAGTTCGCGAGCCGGCCGCGCGAGAACACCACGCGCAACATCTTCTCCTCCAACAAGTTCACCGTCAACTCGGCGGTGTACGGCGCCGAGTGGCGGTCGCTGCGCCGGAACATGGTGTCCGGGATGCTCAGCACGTCGCGGCTCAGGGAGTTCAGCCACGCCAGGAGGCGCGCCATGGACCGGTTCGTGTCGCGGATGCACGCCGAGGCGGCGGCGTCCCCGACGGCGCGTCCGTCTGGGTGCTCCGCAACGCGCGCTTCGCCGTCTTCTGCATCCTCCTCGACATGACCTTCGGCCTGCTGGACCTCCACGAGGAGCACATCGTGCACATCGACGCCGTCATGAAGCGCGTGCTGCTCGCCGTCGGCGTGCGCATGGACGACTACCTCCCGTTCCTCCGCCCCTTCTTCTGGCGCCACCAGCGCCGCGCCCTCGCCGTCCGCCGCGAGCAGGTCGACACCCTGCTCCCGCTCATCACCAGGCGTCGCGGCATACTCGGCGACATGCGGCGGCCCGACCCCAACGTCGCCGCGCCCTTCTCGTACCTCGACTCGCTGCTCGACCTGCGCATCGAGGGACGGGACGGCGCGCCCACCGACGACGAGCTGGTCACGCTCTGCGCGGAGCTGATCAACGGCGGCACCGACACCACGGCCACCGCGATCGAGTGGGGCATGGCGCGCATCATGGACAACCCGTCCATCCAGGCACGGCTCCACGACGAGATCATGCAGCAGGTCGGCGACGCGCGGCCGGTGGACGACAAGGACACCGACGCCATGCCCTACCTGCAGGCCTTCGTGAAGGAGCTCCTCCGGAAGCACCCGCCCACCTACTTCTCGCTCACCCACGCCGCCGTGCAGCCGGGGGAGCAAGCTCGCCGGTTACGACGTGCCCGTGGACGCGAACCTGGACATCTTCCTCCCGACCATCTCCGAGGACCCCAAGCTGTGGGATCGGCCGACGGAGTTCGACCCCGACAGGTTCCTGTCCGGCGGCGAGGCGGCGGACATGACGGGGTCGGGCGGGATCCGGATGATCCCGTTCGGCGCGGGGCGGAGGATCTGCCCCGGGCTCGCCATGGGGACGACGCACATCGCCCTGATGGTGGCGCGGATGGTGCAGGCGTTCGAGTGGCGCGCGCACCCGTCGCAGCCGCCGCTCGACTTCAAGGACAAGGTGGAGTTCACGGTGGTGATGGACCGCCCGCTGCTCGCCGCAGTGAAGCCACGAAACCTCTCCTTCTGATCGAACGCCTGCATGGCCAGGGCTGTATGAGTTGTGTGAACGCCACCATTGTCGTGTACTCGTGTGCATGATGTAGCATAAATGCTAGACGTTTTCATGTGTGGGTGTGTACGTAGTATAGTACTTTTTCACGATGTACTCCCTCCGTCCCAAAATGTGCTGTCGCTTTACGCTTCTCGAGAAAAACTGCCGGCAATTATATATTTGAATATATAAAATATTTATGCTAAGTAATTAGTATCACCGTAAAAGATTTTTAAGTCTAGTTTTTTAACAAATTTATTTAAATATTTAAATGTTGCACATATTTTCTACAAACTTAGTCAAAAGTTGTGGGCACGAAAAACCAACGGCGACAAATCAATTTGGGACGGAGGGAGTATAAGAATGAGCTCTTTAAGTGTATTTGTATGTGTCATCAATCAGTTGGCCACCACAGACATTTTTTTTCGTGATGCATGCATGCATGTATTGATCGATCTGGGTACGATGGTACATCCATGGCTCGTAGCTTTGGGTTCTTGTATATATCACACGTACGTGCATATGTCATTTGTGATTTTTTTAAAATTTACAATATTTATTAACTGATTGAGAATATGTCATTTGTGATTGACTATTGAAGATTAGAGGACTAACAAAGTTTGACCAATATAATTTCTCATCCTATTTGACTGATGGTTTTTAAGGCTAGGCTGGTGATTTTTTTTTTTTTTGAACAAACGGGAGGGGTCAGGAGCCTCTACTGGAAAATTTTATTAAAAAAAACTAAGGATGTTACATAGCACAACAAAACACACAACAAGGACTACATGGTGGGTTGGGTTCAAGAGACAAAAAAAGAAGACAAAGAAAATTAAAGCAATTATACAATATGCTCTAGCCATAACTCAATATCTGGAAAATATTTTCTCTTGGCTCTCCACAAGAGTTGGCCAAAACTCCTTGAAAAGCTAAACACACCAAAGACAATTAGCTGGAATATCTCTGAAGATGACATCATTTTTATGGTCCAAATAAAAACCAGGACATGATTATAATAACCTCTATGGAAAATCTACAATGACGCCTGAAGCTTTCCAATCTCTGAAAAGGGAATTGCTAATTGTAAGTCCAATGAGTCCCCAGCAATTCTTTGAGCTACCACACTCCAAAACGAATGATCTGTTTCTTCACAATCCAAGCAAAACACATAATTGTAGGAGGTTAAGTGCATGGTTTTCCTTCTCAAAATATTTTGAGTACTCAATATATCTTGCAATAGCAACCAAAAAAGACCTTATGCTTAGGCTAACAAGATGACTTCCAGATTCTCTTAAAATGGGGTGAGCATCAGAATGCCCATGCAAATCAATATATGCCTTTTTGGAAGTGAATAAGTTGTTTCCCCAAATATAAGTCCAAGCATCTCGTTGATCAGAATGATAGGATCTTTGATTTTGTACCAACAATCCACTTGCTGTAATTGATCAAATGCTTCAACTGGAAAGGGAAGGTTGAAGAGGCTTATGATCTCTAGTGATGATGTTTTTGTTATAACAGAAAAATAGTATACCATGACTAACAAGTTCAAGCAAATAGAGCGCATGAGTAAAGTTGATGGCGGTACTCGTTGTGGGTGTGTGTCATCCTAGCCCCCAAACTTAGAAAGTTCATGGCTCGTCCTCGAAGTTTCGTTCCGAGGACCGTGAATGTCAACTGATTATACCTACTAGTTCGAGGACCGCCATCAACTTCACTCATAATTTATTAATTTTCAGTGAACTTAACCTTGTACTATGAACGAAGGAGCTAGGTAGCATATATATAGGAGTTTGACCAATATATGACTTGTGTTGATCACGGAAGTAGAAGTAGGTATAGTATAGTATAGTCCCCCATGGAAGCTGTTAGCCGCACGTGTTTAGCCGTTGGGACTTCCCTCCTCCTCTACGGTTCTTCTTAATCATGATCAAGACCAGCCTGTTTATCACGAACAGGTTAAATAAGTATGTTAGAAATAGTGGATGATGATTGTCCATATGCATGTATGCAAATATATGGTTGCTTCAAACCTTGTATGCAGGCCAAAACAACTCCCGGCCTGTATATACCCATCGCTATCATCAATTCATCATCGTCATAGCAGCATGTACAGGCTGTTACTTGCAACTTTGCAAGCTTGATGATATAGTCATCTCATCATTGAACAATTCAATGCTAGTTAGCATCCTCTCCTCTCTCCCTACGTGCCAACCATATTTTCATGCAAACACAGTGAACCGAAAAATTCAGAAACTGTGTCTCCACATGATACGGAGAGATCGCGCGGCGTGCAGCTGTGTCCACAGTATCAGCACTTTCAGCAGCGTTCAAATCATGTCGGGGAGAATCAGGAATATAATTAGACGTACGTGGCGTGGTTTAGTTCTGGAAGATGGGACTAAGATGTTTGCCCAACCGTTTATTTTTCTGCACTGTGATGTGTTTTTTTGTGCACTGTAGTAACGAAGTGCCTGCGGTCTTCTATCATCATTGTGGCAAGTGCCAATAACCGATCCTCGGAGTCGTGCAGCACAGTCTGTGTCCGGAACTCTGTTGCTGGATCGATGTATAATCGTCGGAACCACCCACCGGTGTTGGAGGTGTGGAAACTGCTGCGTTCATAATTCGCTCTCGTACAAACGTAACGCATGTGCAGAGCAAGTACTGGCAGAGTGGCAGAGTTACTGGCAGGCATATGGCGAGAGAAAACCGGATCACGCCTGGACCCTATTGCCGCTTCGGCAGCTAGCAAATGTACCTGAAATCTGTTGTAGGAAGTATGGGTACTTGCATGGTAAATGTACTGTATGTTGCAGTTTGAAACTTCAAAACCAATAGTACATGTACTAAAATTGAACAAAACTTTGTGTTACAAATTAGGCCTCAGTGGGGTTTTATTTGAGTTTCATTTGCATTAAATAGGTTGTCACATAGACATGTTTTGATGGCATGGCAGTGTATTTAAAAAGAGAAATGAATTTCATTTATATGAAACTATCTAGACACAAATACTAAAAATGTAGGTGTGATTATATTTTTTAAAAAAACTTGGGACTCGTTTTTGCAAGGCTTCTAGAGTAACTTTGGCTCTGGCTATGATCGAAGCTTTGCCAAATGCTCGTCCAAAAACAGCTCTGGTGATGAAGCCTAGAGGACTCGGAGCCATTTTTCTAGGGAGGAGTCGGAGCCAAGGTGTTGGTATTACGAAACTACAAGTAAATTTCTAAAATTGTGTGTCGGGATCGGACGGTGAGACAAGGAGACACAAGGTTTATATTAGTTCGGGCCGAACAATCCCTATATCCAGTCTCGTGATGATGTACTTGTATTCCTTATCTCTGGTTACCAGGGGGTATACAAGCTTGGTCGAGAGAGGGAGGCGCTCCCTGTGTCTCTGTGAATATGAGTGTGTTAGTGTGTAAGCGAGTTGTTCGGTGTCCTTGTCTTGAGCGCGTGCCTCTCCAAGCTGTCCTTTTATATCTCAAGTAGGGGCGTGGTTACATGGTCAAGATCGTAAAGGAAGAATGGAGAAGGAGGAGAAATGCTTGGAGGAGACATGTCTGGTCGTCGAGGATGGGAAGGACGTCCAGTGTTTGCCGTCGGTCCTTCCTTCTTGCTACGTAAGTTGTGCCGGTCTTTGTAGGGGCGGATTGCCCCATTCTCGACATTGTCGCCGCCATGGTCACCTAAGCACGGAGCCCGCGCCACACCCTACCTCGTAGCTTCATGTCGGTCGGCGAAGCGGCGCCCACCGTGGCCGTGGATGGCTAGTGGCTGATTCCGATGCCCTCTTTGGTGATGCCACGTGGTTGAGGTCATCGGGGTTGCTTATGTCCGAGGCCCTGCCACACCCTAGTTTATTAGCTTGAAGATGGCCTCGTCTTTGTGGCATCCGGAGCCTGCTTCAATGGTGCTGACACGGGCCCTGTACTTCATATCCCTTCATGCTTTCAATATCGGTAGCAGAGTCTAATGGTGCATATTCTTTTTTCCTATTTAATCTCATAACTTTTAGACCTTGTATTTGACAAGAATGCCGTTTTTACTCGGTTGTGTTAAGCCATTGTAAAATACAGCAATACGTACCCTTTTGTATTAATCTCATAATTTTAGGCCATATTTGACAAAATACTATAATTATTGTTAGCCAGTTACATCATCATAAAATCTCTAAAATCCAACAATACATATATTATTTCATTTCTTCAATTAATCTCAAAATTGTGTACATTTTATTTGATAAGGATATTCTATTTGTTCTTGGTTGTTAGATGCTCACAAAATCCGTCGGTGCATACCTTTTTCCGATTAATTAATCTCTTATAGACCTTTATTTGATATGGATACTCTTTTTTTCGCTCCAATCGTCAAATTATGAAAACAAACCAAATGGATATTGCTTTTTTGACATTCTATTGTCAAATTATGTATATTTGCTCTCCTTTTGATACTATATTTATTCTCATTCTCATTCTCATTTGTTAGATCATCATGAAATCCAACAATGAATGTTATTTTCCTAGTTGCGAGAAAACGGATATTCTTCTTTTTCCTAACTAGGAAATATGCCCGTCGTTGCCACGGGTGCACCGATATAAAAATATTTTTTTTTTCTCTTCCTCTGTCACTTTCTCTAACAGAAAAGATAAATTTTACTAATTATTGATTATTTTCTTAAATATGTTGTGTACCTGAAAATGACAGAATGGAAAAATAAACGTAAATGGATGTGCAAACTGCAAACATGTTTTAAAACCGAACTTTTTTACACTTCGTTTGGACGTGTGCTATTGTAGCTCATATGAGCATGATGATAAGTTCAGTTTACCCATGGAATAGTTTACCAATTATTGCTTTTGTCTCTGGTTTTTTCTCTTTTAATAATTTATGTGTATGTACCATTAAAGCATCTTCAAGAGTTTGCCAAATTCAACTTGGAAAATCTTGTGATTTGCAACTCGTAAAAAGTAAAAAAACAACTCATCTCTAACCGTTTGACATATTTCACTAATCAAAATCAATATTTCGGCTATTTAAATACAATAAAAGAAAAGGATAAAAGAATATTTTTTGCAAAGTGAACACAAAACTTTTCATATATTAACCAAGCCTATATCTAAAAATTTTTGTGTCTTGCACTTTTACATCTGAACCCAGCAAAGAGTTTCTATTTAAAAATTCTATCATTTCTTTCTCTTCCTCTTCCTCACGGAGAGGCGTGACCCGTCGCCGCAAACCGTGAGGAGGTCGGCCATGTCGCTACCCATGAAAGGAAGGAGCTCGGGGGCCATGTAGCGGCCGGCGCTGGCGGAGGAAAGCATGTGACCGAGACGTAGGTGAGCAGGACGGGTTGTCCCCATGATCGCTCGCCGCTCGCCGTGAATTCCTTGATCCAACAAAGATCGTCAAAGCTAGCTTGCTGCTTTCCGAAAAAAAAAAAAAAAAGCTTGCTGCTTGACGTACGTCTCGATGGTGGCATGCTGGAGCAGCATGAAGCCCTCCTTGCCGATTGTCGTAGGTAGGATGTGGATGGGGACTGTGCTGCCGCGATGCGCGGGCGATGTGAAGCTGTGCCTATGGTGGAATTGGATTCCTATTTGGACACGTACAGTTTTAGGCCCACGCAGAGGGAGAGCTGGACAACAGGCAGACAGAAAAAAAAAGGTGGATAAAAAATTTTCTCTTTTATTAGTAGGTATAGATTAGTCTCATAAATTCGAGACCCCTCTTAGCAAATGTGAGGCTCTTTTTGTTGTTGTTGTTGTTGTTGTGTTAATATAGTAAATAGATAATATACATTCGACATATAAAGTAAAAATTATTTTATAATTTATATAATTTGAATTAGCTACTCTAACTGTCCCTAAATAAGTGTCGCTTTAAGTTCCGTGCTTGTCAATCTTTCTTAACTTTTAAAAAAAAAAACTTGAAAACATTTGTATCCCGAAATAAGTTTATTAAATAATATATTCAACTATTAATCTGATGATACTTACTCACCATAGATATTAATGGTCTATTATATGTATTTAATCAAAATTAAAAGTGTTTTCTCTAGAAGCTAGAATGACAAGTAATTTTCAAGGGGAGTATACTTTTTTTTTCATAACCAAGGTACTGTGCCGCTAGAACTTTTATCAGGAGAGACGGAGTGTGTAATTCTAGTTTCGCACTGGCCACTGGCCTGCCGACCTGGTACTGATCAATCATCAAGTGGAGTACATCGCTCACACAACAGAGCGTCATAAGTCCATACAGCTACGGCATACGTACGAACAAGTACACGCCCTTCTGCTGTTCCTCCTCGACTCCTTTGGGCAAGGTTAGATTTACATTTGTCTGAAGCAGGAGGGTGGTTGGGCATCAATGCATCGTCGAGGATGAGGCAACCTAATTGTTCAAGAGATGCCTCTCTCTCTCTCTCTCTCTCTGTGTGTGTGTGTGTGTGTGTGTGTGTGTGTGTGTGGCAACTGGCAATTGGCAATGACAAAAGTTGTTTTTCATGTGGAATACTTCAGCACTTTGTCTAACCGGATGGTATGCACGGAAACATGCATATGGTCTCAATGTCTCATGGTTTGGATTGGACCTCTCTGCTCGCGTGTTTACTGGTATATCCAATCAGCAATCGTGTTTTGTGGGTCTCTTCATCTACCTTTCTTCGAGGACCAGCCATATGTACCCCGATAGAGGTAGCGGCAACTACTGACATTGTTTCATTGAGTTTAATCGAATGTTAAGTACAGTAAGTACTCATAGATCCACTGTACCAAATCTCATCTGCCACTCCATCAAGTTTCTGTCTGTAGTGATCAACTTCTTTCTTTGCCGCTGACGACCAAACGCAAGCAGCCAGCCAGCAACCATGAGCTGCTGTCGAACCACAATTGTGGGTTCTCATTCATGACTTGATGGATCAGATCGATACCATGATTATATTCAAAGACATAGTGATAATTAAAGGCGGCTTGGCAAGTGTATCATTAAGCAAGAAACATGGAGTGTAGTCCTTCGAATCAGAGGCCCTTCAAACCGCTGTGCTGTGTGTGTACCAGATCGAAATAAGCCACCTTAACTAACTCATGTGGTGGCCTCTGTACGTTCTTATGGCAAGTGCGGGGTACCCTAAGGTTAGGCTTAGAACTAGAATGGCAAGCTAGGAGCACACCTCCATGAAATGTTCTCATTGCAAACAGTGGAACTGGTTCATAATCTGAAGCTAGTATTAAAACCTGACGGCCTGATGACCCCGGCCTCTCGAGTGGTTTCATTTCAGAGTTGTCTGCGTCAGCGATGACACAAACTGAAGGAAAGGTGGAACAACCCAGAATAAAGACTACAGGACGTCCTAGCGTCATGAATGAACCCTCAAAATGTGGTCAGACTAGACAGCAGCTCGCTGGCTCTTTTTTGTTGCTTAAATACGTCAGTTTTACTCGACAGTGACACACAAACCAACTGCTGAAATAAAAGAAAACAAAGGAAGAAAAACAAAAGGAACACCGAATGAAAAACATCAGTTACAAGCAACCAACACCTTGAACAGGTCACGAATCCATGGCACACGGAGATCAGGTTACAGAGGGCGAGCGTGCAAGCTCTGGATGCAGGATTGGAGGCTGGCGAACGTCTAGTAGAGTGAGTCGACTGTCTTGTTGAGCTCCTCGAGCTTCTTCATTCGCATCCTCTCGCTTTCGCTCACAAGCTGCAACAAATATCATCCCAGGCGATTCAGAGAAAGTCTTTAGTGTTTCAAAGATCTGATTACAGTGAGCTACCAGCTTTTTATTTTCACAGTCAGAGAGGTTTTACCTCGATTAGCCTGTTGACTAGCAGCGCTTTCTCTTTGCTCTTGTCATTGTACGCCTCCAGGACCTCCTTGTACTCCTTCTCCTTTATTATTTTTTTCAGTTCATCAAAACAAAATCCACATGTCAGGCCATGAAACAATGTCAGGTAGCTAATCCACAACGCATGTGTGTCACCTTCTTGACGCAGCTCTTGCTGAGAGGCTTGAGCTGACGGTTCACCGTGTCAATCCGCTTCCGTATCGACTCCACCTCCTTCCGTGTCGGATCCGCCATCCCTTCCAGCTCCTAAGAACAGAGGAAATGAAACAAAAGCTGGGATTTCAGAGTAATAAAACAACAGTACCACCTTGTGTTACAAAAATCCCACGTTATCACTAACAATTCAGTACTAGTAATAGATCGAATTCCCTGACTGAATCGAAGTACTGACGGGTGTTCATTCAGGGCAGGGTAACATCAAATTCAGAGATCAAATAGGGTTCGCAGCAAGACTATATATCGTGATGTTAATGTATGCCGTACTGAAATGATGTTTTATCATCAAGAGCAAACGTGTCTGAAATGCCGTAAAGAAAAACATTGTACCATACCATCACTGACGCCTGCCTGACCGACGTACCTGCCTGATGAAGGCGAGTCGCTTGACTCCTCCTCGACGCGTCCGAGGTGCGCGAACACCTTCTCCCTGACCTCCATCTTGCGCCTCTCGATCTGCTCCTCCTTGGCCTTGAACACCGACAGCGCCGACCTCGAGGACCCCTCGCCTTCGTCGTCGTCGCCCGCGCCGCTGCTGCCCAGCGACGACGACGGGTGCTTCACACGCAGCACCATCTGCATCGGCTGCTCCACGCCACCGCCACCGCCCTGCATTTCGATCGATCGACTGGTTTCTTTCAGAGTGTGTGTGCGCGCGCTTCGGCACGGCGTACGTGCTAGCTATTCTCTCTTCCTTCTCTTCCTCGCTTCACGCCATTTATAGGACAAGCTTTGCCTGCAGGTCGCCGTGCGTGGCTTCACGGCCTCTGTTGCTTTCCCGGCAATGCTGGTTGTCTAAGCAACCCAGCAGCACAGTGGCAAGCAAGTGGAACTGAGCAAAAAGGTTGGCAAAACAACTGCCGCTGCTGTGTCGTTCAAGGAAGAACCGGAGAAGAATCCAAGAGGCGGCATCACTACAACTTGTCTCGTCTTTGATGTAGATGCATGTGACCGACCGAGCAGCAGCCGTGTGCGTGAGGTGAGGGAGCGGCGCACGCACGGCAGCTTGTGCCAGAGACCACCACCAATCTAAGATGGCGATGGCAATGGTGGCGATCCAGTAGCCGATCGATCCATCGATCACAGCACAGCTGCACCGTATAGTATTGTATGGTTGCTGTTAGGTGGTGATGGCAATGGCGTGCTCTGCCGGCTGCCACCAGAGGTCGAGTACAAGTAACTCTACCATCTTCCCCTGCTCCTGCTCTCGCCGGCCAGAGAAGTGTGCCGGAGAAGCGACTGATCTGCTCCGGCCGGGATTGTATATCGGTGAGGTGAGGTGATCCTTTCGTCGGGTTGGTGCGCCCGCCCGCGCGCGTCTCGTCGCGCTTGGACGTCGCTGAGCCCTCGGCATAGGCATCGTCGTCAGCGGAGACGACGACTTGGTGCCTGCAAGTCTGAAAGCTTGGAGAGACAAGCCGACGACACGCCGTCGTCAGTCGCCATGGCCACCGGAATGGAATGACAACTGAGACGGAGCGTCGGTCCGAGAGCAAGGGAGAAGAGATCGTCACAAATCCAAATCCCTTTCTCTCTCACAAAGCTGGCATGTCGATTCAGAAATCGTCCTTGCTATACTCACAGGAACAAAATATCAGGGACCGGCCGTTCATCATCATGATTAACGATGGTAAGAGGCCATCATAGTACGCAGCATGACGTGAAATCATCTCAAATCTTGTTGAATGTCCTTATTAAAAAAACTTATCAACATATTATATTATTGAACAACCTCATCTTATAACAGTTGGCAGCTGATAGCAATACTGGAGGAAGTTGGAAAAGGGAGCTGCAGGGCGTGTGGGTGTAGCTCGACCTAACAAACTTTCTTCTGCTTACCTCAGATATGACATCAAACTTTCTATCCATGCTAATTTTTTACTGACGCAAAAAGAACCGGAGCATTTGAACAACTTTAAGGAAAAATGAACAGCAGAGTATCTCGGTTTAGGCTAAGATTCATCAGTTGCTAAAACACAGGTGTCCAATACAAATGTACCATTAAACACAAAGCATCTACAGAACAAAGTCACTTCCAACACTGCGGCTCCAGCTGGTATATTTTTTTTTTTTTGCTTTAATAATCATGTAAATAGGAGCTCCAGGACGGGAGGATCAGCAGCATGGCTGTTTCACTCTCCTGGCGCAGAGACCCCCCCTGCTTCAGCTTTTCCCTCTTCAGCTTCTTCTTCGAGACCGGCTTCTTCTTCTTGGGAGGAAGCGTTTTCTGCGCATACACGTACAGCGCGTAGTTCCCGACAAAGAAGAGCAGCAGGAAGCTTGCAACCACAAGCAGAACCACCATTCCTGGGTTAAGGCCCTTGTTCACCTCCTCAATGACAACATTATTCTGAAACACAGGTGGTGTAGTCTGAGAAAAATAAACAGGATACGGAAGACTAGTAGACCAGGTGCATGGGCCTTGCAAGATCATATGTTCAAGGTTAGGATAATCAAACAACAGATCAACATGTGTATCCTCTACAATTTGGCAGAACCAATGCTAACTGAACAGCACCATAAAGATACGAGTAATTAATATCTCTATTGTAGAGCGCTTGTGCTAACTGTGATCCACAACTGTAAAGACTAGTCACAGCACAAAGATGAAGCATAATTTGAATCTATCAGTAAGGCAATTGGCAGTCCTACAAAATCTTCACAGATAGGTTCATAGGGCAGGTGTGCAGAAGTGATATATGCATGAAGACTACAGTCAGCATTTATAATCAAATAATATGCAGATTAGTTAGCACAGAGATCAACTGATAGCAGCTTGATACTAATCAAACTACAGCCACTCAGCATCAACTAAATGTAACTTAAAAACAACTAAACGATTACACATACAAACACTGGCTAGCCAGGTAAGTGTGCATCAATGTGGGGGAACAGATGGTATGCTAGCAGCCTAGTAAATTTATAAAATGCACAAGATTTTCAAGGCATCACACTAATCAGATTATTCTAGCAGATAACATCAGCTATCTACAGAATTGGACAGAACTAAAACATTGAACACTACATTAATCAAACATGACATACATATATACATATATGATAGTTAGAAAGCTCCAGACCTGTAAGTAACAGTTAGCAAGCTTATGCAAATTTTGGTAGTACTCCTATATGATATCAACGCTCACGAAGAAGATCAAAGCACTCTGCAATCTCTATTCTAGGACACAACAGAAACATGTATTTTCTAACAACCATAGACCAATTGATCACGTAGAATCCTTGCACAAATTCTACAGATCCAATCCTCCACACATCAAATTCAAAGTTGATGCACCAAAATCAGCTACAACTCCGATCAGGGTAAGCTTAGCTACAAAGCCAGAACATCGCAACAGCGATCAACACCATCCCCCCCTCCCAATGGTTAGCGCAAGGGAACCAGCGAGTGCACGAGGCCCAGAGAGCCAGGCAAGCAGCACAACGGCCTGCCCGTGCCACGGACACCAGATCCGGGGAAGGTAGGGCCGGATCCGCACCTGGAGGCCCCGGATCCACACCGCCGCCGACCGGACGGCCGCCGACGCTGCCGGAGACCGAATCGCAAGACGGGGAAAGAGAGGGATAGAGGATGGAGAAAAAAAAAAAAAAAAAGGTGGTGCGGAGGACAGGCAACGCCGGCGGCCGGGGACGGTGCAATCGGAGGCTTTCCGGCGACGACAGAGACAACGCGCAAGGGGCACCGCTTCCGACCATCACCTCTATACATTCGAGCCTGATTTGGACTCCCACAGCAGCATAGTATTAAGGATTGAGCAAGGAAGGAAGAACTCGAGGCTTACCGCCGAATCCGCGAACTGATCCGCCATGGCGGGCACCTTCTCGATCTGTGCCAACACCACCAACACCACCCCGCTCTGGAATTGAAGAAGATTTGCCCAAGGACAGATGAGGTGAGCACGACGAGAGTTGACGAGGAGGACGGATGGTAGATTCTGAAGAAAAAAAGCTCTCACCTTTGCGCTGATGGACCCTTTGCGTCCTTCCACAATTCGCTTCGCTCGTTCCCAGGTCGTCGTCTTTATGGGCCGTTCGATTTGGAAGCTTCTGAGAGTTTCTTAGCTTTATCTCTTGTTGTTGTTATTACGTCAAAAAAATGTTTTGTTGTTTATGTACTATACGTGTATGTGCATCATTTTTGTTTTGAGCAAGATAAGTTTGTACCGGTGTTTATCATGACGTATATTTTTTTGGATTTGTGTTACGATAGCAAATTTTCCATACGTTTTCACCTAAAATTTAGGTTCTTTTTTTTTTTGATCCACTTTGTCACGTCAGTGCTGACAGAGTGGCTCCACTTTACCGCATCAGTGCTGACAGAGTTTGTTTTTATGAATTGTTTGGTAAAAACAACTTCTCATTGTGCCCGGCGTGGCACGGATGCCAACGCCGGCGCCGGCCAAGGCCCATGGCAAGTATGGCGACGGCTCCTCCGTCTCTCTCCCCTCCGTCGCCAAACCCACCCCCCTTTCCTCTCTGTTTGGTGGTGCCCGGCCCCGGCCCGGGCGGCCTGGATCGGCGACCCTAGGCCGGGGCGCGGCCCGTGCCGCCCGGCCATGGTGGTGCGGCGCAGGGGCCCGGCCCCCGATTCCTCGTCTTCGAGCCTAGATTTGGGGGCCCCGGGCTCCGGGCGCGGCATCCACAAAGTCTTCGACGGCGGCTCCATTTTCTTCCTCGGTCTTCTTCGTGGCGGCGGCGAATCCCCGGGGCGGACGCCCGGATCCGGCGCTTGGGTGGCTGGCTCGGCGTCGGCGGCTTTCGCTGCGTCTCGGTGGTTGCCCGATGGCGTGGCCGATGGTGCGCCGTTGGAGGCTAGGACCGTCAGGCGTTCTATGGGCGGTTCCCTTCTCTGTCGTCCCTCCCCGATGGCCTTAGCCGGTGGCAATCCGCGGGGGCTCCCCGGTGAGAGCGACCGCCTTGCCGGTTCGTGCTCCCGAGGTTGAGCTGCCCGCGGAGGCCGCGCCATAATCAAGACGAAGACGAAGACGGTGTTGTCGTGCGGCCGGGTGGACACGCGGGCGGCGGGCGTTTCTGGGTTTTTCGGCATGTCGCCACGGCGGTGGGGTGTCCGACGCAGCCTTTATGGGCCGCAATGCGCCGCGGGCGTGATGGCCCCCTCGGGCGAGGTTTCGCAGACGACCGGGCAGCCGATGACGTGGCGATTTGATAGGTCTCAAATATGAGCCGACGCCTAAACGGGACCTATTGGGCGAAAGCTTCGGGCGACGGCGACGCCGCGGGCGCCGTCTTCCCCCGTTGGGGGAGTCGCACCCCCGCCTTCCATGGATGAGAACTCGGTCCTCTTGGACTAGCGGCGACGCTCGTGGCGTCGTAACCTTGCTGAAGGCGTTGCTATGGAATTAGACTAGGCTAGGATTGTCCAAACTTTTATCTTCTTTGGGTTGTCGTTCTCTCTGCCGCTTTTCGTGGGTGTGGTTTCGTTTACCACCGTAGCGGTCCCGCTGCGTGTGGGCGCGCTCCTTACACGTGGTGTTGATGTAAACTCTATTCCTCTTATTATAACCAAAGCCGGAAAACCGAATCTTTTAAAAAAAAAATTGTGGACGAACAAATTGACAAAATATCTATCTTTTTCTATTCTTATCCTCTTGTTCGTGTCTTCTTCCCCGTCTGTGAGCAGAGCACTCCAACCACGGCTCCCTGCGCACGTCGGCTAGGTCCAGCACCTCAGTGGCGGCACACGTCTTCTTCCTCGGTAGCCGGTCCACACCGTGCGCGTCTTCTACCCTTGATCGTTGTTTGGATTAATTAAGGCCACCCGGACATATGAAGTCGGGTAAAGCCTGAATTTTCTACTCCATCCTCCACATATTCTTTGTCTGTTTTAAGGGGCTTCCTTGGTGAAGTTTGGTTTACCTTGTTCGACACAAACGGCTTCAAATAGCTCTTGGTGCTAATGGAGAGGCCATGGCGAGCAGGGTCTTTATTGCATGGCATTTGTACAGATGTCAATGAGCTAATAATTTAATTGGATTTAGAGTAAATTTGGAAGCACATGGCGAGTTACTAGTTAGAGCTAAAAAATAATTATGATCGTTAACTAGTTGGCTAATAACTAGTTAGAAATTTAGCTAGCTAATAATTGACTCCTTAATCCAAACAGGTTCTTTGCCGAGCTATGTTCAACCTTAATAAATTAGATAAATTCCAAGCCCTATGATAAGTGTCAGTACAACGATGGATAAATCCTGTGTGGAATATTGATAGGAGATTGATTTAACTTAAATGTGTTGTCACCCTTGGAAGGTGAACATGCCTACACGCGCAGTTCGATGACTACGGACTCAAACGATCATTCTAGGTGTGACGTTAGTGAAGGTTTGTAGCTCCAAAACAAAGGATAAAAATATTGGAAGACAGAGTGAAAAGAAGTAATTGGCAAGGATAATCTATATCTATATCTGTAGGAGTCCTACAAATTAGAAGCTTATGAAATATCACATAATCTGACAAGGGACATGTATTTTCAAAGCGACAAGAAAAACAGATGACAAAGTCAAAGGGTAGATTCCAAATCGATGCTCAAGTTAATGTCACGATACTGCCTGTACCGTCGTTGCTCAAGCCCAAGTCAAAGAGGAAGCCCAAGCCCAATGCCAAGTATCAAGGCCCAGAGTGGCACAAATGAAGCCCAAACCCGCTGCGACGGGAGAACGGCGCGGAGCGCCAGCTGTAACGATCGATTAGCTTAATTAGGCGTTGAAGGAGACGTGAGCATTTTGTCTTGGTTGGAATCGGTTAGAACTCAGGCGAGCTCTCTGCTCGAGGCCGGTGGCGAGATCGCCGCCGGAGAACTTGTAACCGGTTAACCAGTTCCTAATACTCGTGAGATTCATCGTAATACTATCTACCATCTCCATCCATCCCAATCTAGCGTTACATCTGGTATCATCGAGCCACCAAATCCTCGGATCCCTTCCGCCATCGATCGACAAAAGGCTCTGGTAATAAGCGGATTGGACCTGGTTGTTCATCAATCAAGTTCGATTTGCTATAAATCCATCCACCGCCGTTGATTGGGAGTCCAAGCCCGGCGTAGATCCACTCACCATCTCGAATTCGCTCTGGCGCATCCCCACCAGACGCGAGTCCAAGTTGCCATGAAGATCGACGAGCAACTCGCGCTGTTGCTCTCGAAGATGGATACGGAGGCGACCAAGTCCACCGAGCGCCACTCGGAGGTCAGCGGCCGCATCGACACCATACTCACCATGGTGAACGAGCTCCGCACCGCCAAGGACGACCGAGAATTGGCGCCCGAGGTCGACAAGGAGATGGAGAATCTCCGCTCATCGATCCGCGGACCTGCGTACCAAGCTCGAAAATCCGCGGTGGCGTCCCCAAGTCCCGTCAAGCCCGAGCAGGAGCACCACATCGGTGATCACTCGGCGAAGGTGCTGGCGTCTGCCCATCTGGACGCGTCCTCATCGAAGGCAGCACCTGGGCCAATTGGCCACCGTGTCGTTCAGGGTGGCTCTGGGTGTGTCTACACTCAGGAGCCACCAATTCCCAAAGGTATGAGGCCAGATCCAAAACCACCATCCTATGGATTTGAGTTTGCTCATACTCATTCATGCTGTTCCCACAACCACTTAGGCCCTGCTATGCCACAAGTAGATTTCCCCAAGTTCAGTGGTACAAACCCCAAGCTATGGATTAGGCAGTGTGATACCTACTTTGACCTGTATCAGGTTCCTATTGAGAACTGGGTAAAATTAGCCACTGTGAATTTTACTGGGCCTACTCAATTTTGGATGCAAACTGTTGAAATTAATGTTAGACAGTGTACCTGGGAGGAATTGTGTCACCTAGTGGTGGATAGGTTTGATAGAGATCACTTCAACCAATTCATTCGCCAATTTTTCCATGTAGAGCAAACACACACTGTTTCAGAATATATAACCCAGTTTGATGATCTTATGCACCAAATGTTGGCCCATGATCCTTTAGTCAACCCTGCTATTCTCACTGGGAAGTTTATTGATGGCCTTCAACCTGCTATAAGAGCTGCTGTAATTTTACATAGGCCAAAAGACCTCGATACTGCTAGCTCCCTTGCTCTTATACAGGAGGAGATCATGAATGGGTTTAAAACCCAAGAGCCTAAGAAGAAGGAGTTCAATTATTCATCAACCAAGTATAATCAAGTGCAAGAGAACAAGTATTATCAGAAGCCAAGTTATGGGTATCATCAGAACAAAGCTCAAGATTCTCACAACAATACTCACCAAGAGGACAAGACTGAAGCTGTCAAGAGTAAACCTGATGACAAGCTTGTCGCATTATCAAGTATAGAAGATCCAAGGGCTTATGTTTCAAGTGTGGTGGTAAATGGCAACCTCAACATAAATGCCCACCATCTTGTCCCCACTCGAATATGATTGAAGAGGTGTGGAACACATTGGGTGAATGTTTTCCTGAAATGATACAAGATCCTTCTCGATTCGATTCGATGAGCTCATGGCTTTATCGACCAAGCCGCCAAAGGTATTCAAGCACCACATACTCTGAAACTTCATGCATTCATTAAGCACAAACCCGCCATTATTTTGGTGGACTCGTAGCTCACACAACTTCATCGCTGAACATATGGCTCAATGCATGAAACCTTGGACACCTATAGCAAATCCTATGGCGGTTAAGGTTGCTGATGGAACCTTGTTACAATGCACTCATGAAGTCAGTAACTGCTCTTGGACATCTCAAGGGGTCATTTTCACTAATACATTTAAGGTCCTGCCCCTTCAGTGTTATGATGCTATTTTAGGCATGGAATGGCTAGAAGCATTCAGCCCAATGCAGATGCAAAGTGGAAAGAAAAGTGGTTGAGCTTTGATATGCAAGATCAAGTGGTTAAGCTTCGATGTATTCCTGATGCTATATTACCTGTACATGAGATCTCTTGCAATCAGTTGATGTCTTTGGTTAAGAAAGATGCCATATGGCACACTGTTGCACTATATGCTGTTGATCCTGTGCCAACTGTTATTCCAGAGCAGTTAACACCTGATATCAAAGAACTCATCCAGAATTTCCTCGTTATTTTTGAAGAACCTTCAGAGAACCACCACCTAGTTCTCGTGACTCATTCTATCCCACTCGATTCCCGGTGCCCAACCATTTAGACTCAAGCCATACGGATATACACCGCTCAAAAAGATGAAATAGAGAAACAAATAGATCATTTGCTCAAGTCCAATATGATCCAAGAAAGTAACAGTCCATTTGCATCTCCCGCCCTCTACCGCTCAAGAAGAAACTGGGAATGGAGGCTCGTGGTTGACTATCTAAAACCGAATGCATATACAATCAAAAACAAGTTTCCTATGCCAATTGTTGAAGAGCTATTTGAGGAATTACATGGAGCATGTTGGTTTTCTACACTAGATCTCAGGTCTGGTTTTCATCAGATTATGATGACACCTGCAGACAAGTACAAAACAGCTTTTCAGACTCATAGTAGGCATTATGAGTATTTAGTTATGCCTTATGGTCTTACAGGGGCTCCTGCCACATTCCAGTCCATCATGAACCATATCCTTGCTCCACTTCTCAGAAAATGTGTGGTAGTGTTTATGGACGACATTCTCATCTATAGTACAACTTATGAAGAACATTTGTAGCATGTCGAAGCGTGTCTTCCAGCCATCGCAGGGATCATCGCTTTAAAGTCAGGCTATCTAAATGCTCTCTGGCCAAACAAGAATTGCATTATTTAGGACATGTGCTATCTCCCATTGGAGTTTCCACTAATCCTGCCAAGATCAAGGATGTGGCTATTTGGCAATATCCAACTTCTGTCAAGGAGGTCAGATGCTTTTTGGGACTGGCTGGATACTATAGAAGATTTGTCAGGAATTTTGGTATGATTGCAAAACCACTTACTGACCTGCTCAAGAAAGGCACCATATTCTTATGGACAGATCAGTGTGAAGTAGCATTTCAGTTGTTGAAACAGGCTTTGATTTCTGCTCCAGTGCTGGCTGTTCCCAATTTTACCAAACCATTTATTGTGGAGACAGATGCCTCTGACACTGGAATTGGAGCAGTTCTCCAGCAAGATGGCCACCCCATTGCTTATGTGAGTAAGGCACTTGGCCCCAAACATCAAGGGTTGTCCACTTATGAGAAAGAAAGTTTGGCAATTCTCTTAGCTCTGGATCAGTGGAAATCATATTTGTTACCAGCTGAGTTCACTATTCACACTGACCAAAGAAGCCTCACCTATCTTACTGATCAAAAGCTTCATACATATTGGCAACAGAAAGTTTTGACCAAGTTGATGAGTTATCAATACAAGATCACTTATAAAAAAGGCTCCACTAACTGTGCTGCAGATTCTCTGTCTAGAGCCCCAAACCCATCTTCTTGCCTCAATGCTATTTCCGTGGCTCAACCCATTTGGCTGCAAACTTTACAGCATAGTTATGATGATAATGAAACAGCTCAGAAGCTATTGAGTGCACTAGCTGTGCAAAACCCAGAAGGCCATTTTTCTCTGACTCAAGGTATCATTAGATACAAACAAGCCATCTGGTTGGGACATTCCAAGGAGCTACAACTCAAGGTAACTGAACAGCTCCATGATTCCCCTATTGGTGGTCATTCTGGTTCTCTAGTCACATATCACAGGATCAGTAAACTCTTTTATTGGCCACATATGAAACAAGACATCAAAGATTTTGTGGATACCTGTAGTGTTTGTCAGCAGGCTAAAACTGAAAGAGTTCCTTACCCAGGGCTGTTACAGCCACTGGAAGTTCCCACCAGAGCTTGGATTATGGTTACAATGGACTTCATTGAGGGTTTACCTCATTCCAATGGGTTTAACTGCATATTGGTTGTTGTTGACAAATTTTCTAAGTACTCTCATTTCATCAAACTGAAGCACCCCTTCTCTGCATTAACAGTGGCCCAACAGTATATGGAACATGTGTATAAGCTACATGGTATGCCAGCTGTGCTCATATCAGACAGGGACAAGGTATTCACCAGCAGACTTTGGAAGGAACTGTTCAAGATGTCAGGAACCCAATTATGTATGAGCTCAACTTGTCATCCACAGAGTGATGGACAAACAGAGAGAGTCAATCGGTGTATTGAGACATTTCTCGATGTTTTATTAGCACTTGCCCTCGGCAATGGTCTCGAGTGGTTACACCTTGCTGAATTCGGTATAATACCCGTAAGCATAGTGCTACTCACTCACTCCATTTGAAATTCTGTATGCCCATCAGCCAAGTCATTTTGGCATTGATCCTGATCTAGATTGTGCACTTCCTGATCTGAATGAATGGCTGCAGAACAGGTAGCACATGAACTCTGTTATACAGCAACAACTTCACAGGGCTCAAACTCGAATGAAGCATCAGGCTGATAAACATCGCTCTGACAGGCAATTCAATGTTGGGGATCGAGTCTGGCTCAAGCTTCAGCCTTATGTGCAGAAATCTGTGACTTCCAGAGTCAGCCCCAAGCTCTCTTATCGTTATTTTGGACCATTTGAAATTGAGGCTCGTATTGGAGCAGTGGCTTACAAGTTGAAGCTCCCTGCATCATCTCATATTCACAATGTGTTTCATGTTTCTCTTCTGAAGCCAGTTAAAGGTACAGCTCCAGTACCATACACTCCTCTGCCCTCCGATACTCTTCCAATGCAGGTTCCGAAATGGTACTTTTCGATCACAAGGCCGTATCTCGCCATAACCGTATCTACCACGAGCTGTTGATCAAGTGGGAAGGTATGGATGCTTCCATGGCGACCTGGGAAGATGAAGATCAAATGCTGCTCCGTTTTCACGACTTCACGGCTTGGGGTCAAGCCGTTGGTGATGGAGGGAGGAATGTCACGATACTGCCTGTACTGCCGCTGCTCAAGCCCAAGTCAAAGAGGAAGCCCAAGCCCAATGCCAAGTATCAAGGCCCAGAGTGGCACAAATGAAGCCCAAACCCGCTGCGACGGGAGAACGGCGCGGAGCGCCAGCTGTAACGATCAATTAGCTTAATTAGGCGTTGAAGGAGACGTGAGCATTTTGTCTTGGTTGGAATCGGTTAGAACACAGGTGAGCTCTCTGCTCGAGGCCGGTGGCGAGATCGCCGCCGGAGAACTTGTAACCGGTTAACCAGTTCCTGATACTCGTGAGATTCATCGTAATACTATCTACCATCTCCATCCATCCCTATCTAGCGTTACAGTTAACTGGCATAGGCCAAAGAGCCTACCAGTGGCATCATGGGTAGCAACTCTTCAAGGATAAACCATAAAGACCACATAAATTAGTCTAGATTCAGAACATCAACCCAGGACAGTGGAAACTATCTGACAGTGGCACCACGGATATTGCTTTTCTTTAGAACGAAACCTGAAATGCTGGCTAAATGAAATTGTAGATTCAGATAACCAGATAACATAACACAAAATGCCTTCAACAGTTTGTAGGTGGATTATCCCTGCAGTAAGACTGAAGCCATTTAGTAGCCCATGATGTCGATATCACTATCAAAGGGGTCAGGTAGAGCATTCACATCCTCTATACTGAACCTCTTGCGATGGACGACTTTCAGGCCCTCGAACATGACTTTGGCTTCCATAGAGGCCTTGTGGCATTGAATGAGATTTTGCTGTTCAGTAATCCACGCAGGGGTGTCTGACATGGCAGATTGAATCTTCATGATCTGCAGAACCTGTGCATTCGCAAGGAGAAAACATACAAATTCAAACATGTTTCGCTCCTCAACTTCGCTTATCAGGTTCTTAACTTTGCTTTCCAGCCTCACGGTCTTGAGATGGTTAACAATACATCCAACGGGTTCATTCTTCTGGTAGTAGCCGGAGTCAATTGTATCAACTTGGCGTTCCCCGGGCTTGCCCTTTTACACAAAAATGAAGAATCAGAGGAAGTTCTTTGCGATGTTTAGCTAATGAGTAAAGTCCAATTCACCCCATAAACTAGTCACTGAATTTGAAAGACCCCCTCGAACTTGAATAACGGACAACACACAAGTTTTTTTAGTGGATTTGCTGATGTGGCAGTGGGACTCACCTGTCATTTGGCCTCTCTTTCTTGTATATAAAAACATAACTTTTTTTCATATGAACTCATATGAATACAAACTTCATACCAAACTTGTAGATCTCGGCACGATATATAAATTTCTAGTTGATATTTTTTTATTTAATATATTTTAGCGGCTCAAATATTAGTTTTTACGTTACCATATTATATATTTCGTTTTAACTTTTTTTTTTTTTTCCAAATGACCTCAAAATCTCAAATGTTGACATAGTCTATGCCAAAGTTGTAGTTTCAAGTTCTACAACTTTGTAGACATATTGGGGACATTTAGAGGCCCCAACGTTTGTTTTAAATCCTCAGATTTTGAAATTCAATATTCTTTGATTTTTTCAACCAATAAAAATATGGGCCTCTAAATGATCTCAAATAAAACAAACTGCAAACAACAAAGTTATAAATGTTAAGAGGTACAACTTTGGTGGAGACCACATCAACATCAGAGACCGTTTGAAACATTAAAAAACTGAATTTCAGTATTAGAGAACTTAAAACAAATATTTGGGTTTCAGACAAAAAATCTTTCAACTGCAAGTTGTAGAGTTTACTGAAATGACAACTTTGGTAGAGACTGCCAACATCTCAGGTCCTTTGAAAAATTCAAAAAATCAAATTTTCAAATATGGTAACTTAAACCGAATATTTGAGTCTCTAATATATTAAACAAAACAACTTATCAACTACCAGTTGTACTTTGTGTCGAGTTCTGTAACTTTGAAATAAAGTTTATATTCAGACTCCATATGGAAAAGTTAGACCCCCACTGGCACGTGCAAAACCACCGAAGAAACCATTTTCAAATGTCCGCAGGGGCGGGGTGTTGGGCACTGGCACGTGCAAAACCACCGAAGAAACCATTTTCAAATGTCCGCAGGGGCGGGGTGTTGGGCACTGGCACGTGCAAAACCACCGAAGAAACCATTTTCAAATGTCCGCAGGGGCGGGGTGTGGGGGGTGGTGTAATTTTGTTTGGTTTTAAAAGCTAATTTGTGTATGTCATCCGGAACGGTAGTCCAAATTCAACGACTAGTTCAGTGGATATAGTACACACACCAACAAAGCAATTCCCAATGGGTGGCAACCTCAAGCTGTAATTAGTAATTACCTGGATATGCAATGTCTCCAGGAAGGGAAAGCACTTGAGCAAGTTCATCACCGTCACCATGTTCTTCTTGCTCGAGAATGTCATGCTGATAGCTAGAATCTTCACGCCATTGAAAGGAGCACGCAGTCCCTTGTTAACCTTCTGCGATGTACAAGTGAGCGATGCCTCATTTAGGCTCAGCTATCCAAGACGAAGGAGGAGACCGAGAAGTGAATTGGAATAGGGTGACTACCTCTTCAACAGCAGGTTCGTCGATGCCGGGGAGGAAATCCCGGAAGCCCACCACGAGATAGCCTAAAGCAGTAAGCTTTGGCGCGCCGACGATGGTGACCGACGCTCCCAGATGCACGTCGCCGAGCAGACACTCCAGGCGCGGGGCGTCCTCGACGGTGAGCTCCTCTAGGTGCTTGTAATGCCACAGACCGAACAGCACGAGGCTGCGGCAAGAAGTGATGCGGATGCGGCGGGGGCCCTGGATGTGCCTGAACATGACGCTACGCAGCGCGGGGCAGCCAGATAGCAGGCTCTGGAGTGCAGCCTCGGAGATGTGAGTCCTAAAAGGGAGAGCTCCGTGAGACGGGACGCGGAGGCGGCGGCGGCTCCGGCGTCGGAGAAGCGGCACTCGCCGAGGGCGAGGGTCTCGAGAATGGCGGAGGTGAGGAGTGGGTCGGCGAGCGCGCGGTGGCACCACTCGGGTGGGCAGACGAGCGAGACCTCGCGGGCGCGGCGGTCGCCGGCCGCGAGGCTGCGGAACCAGGCCTCCGCGGCGAGGACGCGGGCGCGGAGGGTGGTGCGGGCGAGGCGGAAGCGCGCGACGGGGCCCGGGTGGGAGGCGAGCGCGAGGGCGACGGTGTCGGCGCGCGCCGCCCAGGGCGCTCCCGACGCCGACGCGGCGCGGGCGATGGAGGCGCGGGGCGCGGCGGGGAGCTCGAGGTCGTCGAGGCGGAGCGGGGTCCCACGCCACGCGTCGCGCCAGCGAGGAGAGAGGACGGCGGTGCGCGCAGCCTCGGCGGTACCGAGGCAGGAGATGATTGAAGAGAGGAGCTCAAGCGGGAGGTTGCTGATGAAGTCCTCGCCGCCAACATCGCATCGCGGCGGCGGCGCCATCTCGCCGCCTGGATTTTGCGGAGGTTTGGGCGGAGAGGGTTTTGTTCACCAGCCGAATTTCAGAATTTGGTTGTTTATTAGAAGGCAGTGGAGTAGCAGGACTTTTTGTGAAATTTTACCTTTTTAAAAAAATTCAAATCTATCCCTGGTTTGAAATTATTTGCACTGCATATATACTTTTTGGTCGCGCCGATCCGGTGGCGCGATTTTTACACATGCATGTGGCGCGACGCATCCCTCCACGCTGGCTCGAGAGTTTGACCGATGCTGGGCCCGCCACGTCCACTGCATGTGGCGCGACAAGGCCGGCCGTGAACTGTCAGAGCCATCCGCGTGCAATTGGCTACGTACTCCCTCCTTTCCACGATATTTGCAATTTTGACTCATATAAATTGTGTTTTATTTGCTCGTCTTATTCAAATTTTTTTATGTAAATTATAAAACAAACAAAACGTCATTACAATATCTTTAGTGATGTAATAAGTCATAACAAAAATGGTAATATTTATTAAAAAAATTGAATAAGACGAGAGGTCAAACACGCTTATATGAGTTAAAGACCGCAAGTATTGTGGAACCGGAGTGAGTACATCAATCCCGCTTGTAGGTCGCTTGAACGGCTACTACTTCCTAGGGGCGTACTCCCTGTGTCCCTAATAAAAGAGTCGTTGTAGGGCGAGGACAATGAAGGCTACAAGTGGTAGTGGTTCTAGTATAAATAAAGTGATCCACATAGATGAAAAATATTGAGCGCTACTATTTACACAATACAAAAAAATTATTGCTTGTAGCTTGCATATAAACTTTTTTTGCTTTCATCATGCCACACCTTTATTTTCTCTCCCTTTCTTTTTCAAAGATGGACCACATTCTCTCTCCTTAAAGACTTATAGCCTCCTCGCAAGCCACTACGACAAGAATAGGGAAGACCTACTTTTTTTATCCGGAGCCTACATGGCACTTGAGGCTACAAGCGCGTAAAAATAATGCAATGGAAAGCCCTTAGGAGTGAACGCGAAGAAAGGCAAAGCTACGAGTAGGCCTGCATGCCACTGTGTTGTCTCTCTCGCTTCAATGTTGCAGTTCCCGTGCCACAAGCAGAGAAGAGTAGTGGTCCCGAGTGAGCTGGGAATATTTTCTGGTTTTAGCCTGTGAAATATTTTGGGTTCCTTTATTATACTATTTTTATTTTGGGTTCGGCTATTATACTATTTTTTGTTTGTACTTGATAATTATTATCATATCATGGACTAAATAGGCCGAAAATGATTCGTTTCGTACTTTTTAACCAAACTACATAATTTATTTTTTATTTACCTATATTTAATGTTTCATGCATACAATAAAAGATTCGATGTGACAGTTACTGTAGTACTTTTTTTAGATTACTTTTCACGGAGTGAACACTACCTAGATGAGAGGACGAGAAGTGAACAACAGCCGAATTTCAGTTTTTTGTAGGAGAATTTGGTTGTTTATGAGAAGGAAAGTGGACTGTGGAGTAGTAGTGGACAGTGAACGGGCTACAGGTTGGACTGAGCCAGTGACAGTGAGCTGAATTGCATGCTATCGGCCTGTTGGGCTGCATAGACAGACTGGGCCTCATGGAGTATGGGCTGGGCCGCTAGGATACAGATAGGTCAGCCTTTTCCGCTTATTACTTCCTCAAAAAATGTCATTTCTGACTCCTCAATTTTATTCGTCAAAAAAAAAAAAAAAAAACCAACTTTTACAGTCCTCCGCTTTGCCTCCCTTATCTATGAAAATCGGTTTTTTTACTCATAACTTTTAAATCATTTTTTTAATATCCTAGAGGATGGTTTTACTAGGGATGAAAACAAAGATGAAAGTATATGTATTGAACCACGTTGTTTTCTATATTTGATCCGATCAAATACGTATTTTTGGACAAAATTCAATTTCGGATTGAAATTGTGAACACGAAATTCGAAAATCAGAACGATAGCAATTTAAAACCATGAAAACAACCACAAAAGTTAAGGGGTGTAAAAAAAGGATTCCCTACTTTTTCCATCCCAAAATAAATCAATTCAAACTTTCACTCTAATTCAAACTATATTAAGTTTGATCGAGTTTATAGAAAAAGGATAATAACAACTATGACACCAAATAAGTACATTATAAAAATATATTCTATGCTATATCTTGTGAGTTGTGATACTAATTTGGTGTCATAAATGTTGATGTTTTTTTCCCCTATAAAGTTGGTCAAACTTAAAATAGTTTGAATCAACATAACTCAAAACGTATGATAGATAGATTGCCTTTTTTAAATAGACTAATTTAATATGCAACTTATACAAATGCACTATCAAGCTCAAATCATGGACCCAGAGACGAGTAGGAGTAGGGATGACAATTGATACAAATCCGCTGGATATCATCCATCCATGCTACCCCTATCCCTATATGATAGATTGTACTCCTCTCTTTTTTAAATTATAGTTAAGCTTTGACTTTTTGACCTAAGTTTACCACTTGTCTTATTCAAAAAAAAAATTGCACAAAAATAGTCAAATTTAAGTCATTTTTAAATATCATTTGTTAATGAAGCAAGCCATAACAAAAGAAATGGTATTTTGCACAAAATTTTGAATAAGACGAGTGGTCAAAGTTGGGGTTTAAAAAATCAAACGAACTACAATTTGGAACGGATTTAGTATCCATTACAATTGTCCATACCCATGCCCATATTAGGTAGCTGATACATGTAGGTTGCTCATACTACTGGAGAAAAACTACACCGTTACCATATCAACACACAGGAGCAGACATATGTTCAGTATATGCCATTATATATATTGAGTATTGAGTACATGTCATTAAGACCATATGAGCTAATAAGCATATCAGAGGGAGTCATAAAAACCTGGCAAAAAAAATGCAACTCAAATAGGCAATATAAGTTCATTAGCTCATAATAGAACACTATTCAATAATATTTGAAGTTTTCAACTACAACTCAAGTGAGGACATAATATCGCAAATATTAGAATAGAGGGTGACTTTTTCTTCCACACAATTTGAATTGGACACCCAAACAAAAATACCCATAGGTTTGCAAGTTTGTGTCCTAGTTCGACGCAGCCTCTCTGCAAAATGCAGGAGTAAGGCTTGCCTCGGTTATTCCTTCCTCAGACCCAACCACCCAACTCATGTGGGAACTGCCATCACTGGATCTATTCTTTTTTTTTGGCAAGTTTGTGTAAGATATAACCATACCCGTATCCACCTATCCGATGGGTATCACATTCTATTTTACTATGAAACGAACAGATTAATCCAGTTCCATCAGATTTTGATACCCATTGCCATCTCCTTAGACGAACCATTCGTTTCTGATTGCTGCACACGCTGTATATGGACAACTGTTGCTGCTAACATGAGCAGAGGCCGTAGGTAGGGTACACAAAGAACATATGCACGAGACGTAGTTACCCGGACGTCACCGTATTGAAAAGTACAATACCACGCCGAGGTTTGGTAATTAGCAAAGGAAGATTGATTCACAGAGAACTTCACTGGCTTATTAACACAGCTAAGCAGTACGACGCAAATGATTGATTCAGAGAGATCAATGATACGATGCCTATTGATGCCATATGTACAAAACGTCAAAACCACATGGTGTGTGCGCAGTCCATTTCCTTCACCAGTTACTCCAAAGCTAGAGCTCATCGATAAGCTAACCTATCCACCTCTGATTGTCCTGTCACGCTTTCTCGAGTGACAACATCTGGCAGCATCGCGCGTGGTCGCATCGCGCAGTGGTGTCAGGCCACCGGCAGTACATCCCTGAAGTTCTTCCCCAGTAACTGTTGTTGTGCCGCTTGTGCGGCTGTGCCCTATTCGTCCTCTTCACCTGCAGGTGCATATACGACGGCTGTTCTGCTGGGTGCATAGACCGAGAAAGAACACGGCCTGTTGTCATGCGGCCAGTCCTGTAATAAGCATCAGAAAATGGGTCGTTATCTTAGATGTTGTAGGGGGGCGATAAAATAAGAGAAGAAGACTGTGTGCCGCAATAGTCAGAACCATGAACCAGGACTTACAGCAGTGAAGTACTCAGCATCATGATCAAGCCGACTAAATCCACCGAAAAGGCCATCGTCAGAATCTAACACGATCTGACAAGGAAAAAGAGAGAAGCCATCAGCATCCAGCACAACACATTTGTGTCCCCAAATGGGCTGATTTGAGTACATTTTGGAAACAAATTTCAGTGTAAGTCGATAGATGTTCATAATTTAGTGAAAGATAAAGTGCTAAACTGCTACATGGATACAAAGACCACATAATCTCCAGCAACAGACTTATCCATGCTGGAAAAAAATTGATAGAACCCCAACAATGATGAAAGGTTGGACAAAGAAAATACAGATGTATGCAATGATACAAAAGAGCTGCATACCTTGTACTTCCCAGGCTTGAAACAGCCAACTCGATAGTCAAAATAGCTATTGCTCCAGTGGAAGTTGAACACAAAGACCAAATCTCCTCTCTCGAAGATGATCACCTTATCCTCCTCATGTTTCCGTGATACATATGAGTGATCAGATGTCATGAACTGAAATCATATTGCACATTTCATCAGTAAAATGCACCAACCACCCTCCTACAGAGAGCAATTCCATATCCTCCACTCTAGCAGTTTTCCTCAATTTTCAATTTGTTTTAGACTCCATATTAATATTAACGAGATAAAATTCAACAGCGAGCCTAGCCCAACTTGCGTGGGACTAAATGCTTTGTTGGTGTTGTCGTATAGAAATTTAGCGGTAAGTTATTGTGCAACAGAGATAAACCAGTGACATACTTCATATTTCCCCTCAAGGTGCTGCATTGCCTGATCAAACTCTTGCATACCACGATATCTAAGATAATCTGCATCTCCCTGAAAAAAACAGATGGATTAAAATTGTATTCAGCAACAATGAAGACATATGGTGGTATTAGCTTATATAGAACATTCTTGATCTTTCCCAAGCAAGATTACCAAGAAATATGTGGCCAATCCAGATTTGTTGAAAGAATATAGTAGCACATTTGTTGAAAGAATATAGTAGCACAGTAAACTTACAAGGTCAAATCTACGATGGCATTTATCAAAACTATAGTTATTCCCAGGAAGAACAGAGCCATTTGGAAGACTTTGAGGACCTCTTGGAAAATCTATCCATTCTGCCACGTAAAATGAAACTAGTCAAAACTTCCTGCTCTGATGAAGTAGGCTACATGCCACACAAAGAACAAACACATTATATCTCGTAACTATGCAACATGCAATAAAATAGAAAAAGACTAACCAGGATGCCCAAACTCATTTCCCATGAAATTTAGATAGCCTTCGCCTCCTAAACCCATTGTGATAAGCCTAATCATTTTATGTAATGCTATCCCACGATCGATGACAGGTGTTGAAGGCCTGTCCAGAGCCATGAAATCATACATATCCTGCAGGAAAAGAAGTCGAGATGTTCATGTCATTCATTGTGAACCAGCATTTTACATCACAATACTACACTTCTGCATGTACTGAGTATCAACAATATGTGATGATATTTAAGGGAAGCGTGCTTTTCTAGGAGAAAAACCACAAATCATAAAAAAAATTATCTTCAATGCGCAAGCATGGAAAACCCTTCAATACTCTGGTAGTTAAACAAAATACATACAAGGACACATTGATGAATAAACAGATGAAAGATGGGACACCTAAATGTCCTCTGGTCGAGAAGTCAGCAAATAACACGGATAGATCTTATGTGTTTTTTCCTGGTAATATTGGTTTAGCTATTTCCTGTAAATACAAAGGAGCATAGCGTCTCGCCCAGTAGACCTACAAGAAGATCTATGCTCAAGGGACTCCTAGATATTTCATAAGCTGTTACAAAAATCAGATCCAGTTGCCAAAAACTTTAACTGACTGAAAAATAGTTGATTGGGTAAAACAAATTTATGGTTTCTGTAAGTTGTATGACTTTCTTAGCAAAATAGTTGATAAATGATTACAGTTAAGTTTTACTGACTGAAAAAGTATTTGCAAGAAGATGCGTGTGTTCAACTGATTAGCAAATCACCATACACACTATGCTTAGCAATCATTGCATAGTATCAAGTAATGTGGTCAGTGTGCCCTGCAACTAATGACTAGTGAACGAACATATAACTATCCCAAGACGACAACAACAACAACAAAAACAACATAACCTTTAGTCCAAAGCTAGTTGGGGTTGGCTATAGATGAAACCCATATGAAACAAGTAAAAAGGAACACAAAGAATAGGGCACAAGACAGAAGGTAGAGATAGGGGTAAACAGAAAAAGAAAAGAGTAACAGCTAGTACCTTGTCCATCAACCAGAATGCAATTGTCTTGTCACCAACTAGAGCTTGATCATGACTTTCACAATAAGTGACACACTTTTCTAGCCACCTTCTATTTGTTAAGGTGTGCACGATATCACCCATTTTCCAATATTCATCACTTTGCCTGTGGTAATAGAGTGTTGAAATTTGATCACATCATATGTTTATTTGGAACTACCCAGAATATGTATGAGGTACTAGCATTCCAGCTCAAAGGATAGGAAATATGTACATGAAGGACACATATTTTAATTGTCACATAAAATATTGGCATGGTCCTAATACACCTTTGACCATTGAGTGCTCTGACTGTCATTATATCTAAAACTAAGAAAACATTATAGACATAATGATAAGGAAATACTAGCTTTGCCACTTGATGATAATTCTACTAATAATATCTTTCCCCTGCGACAAACCTAAAGCATTTTTTAGATATTTGGGGCAAAAATTTTAAACGGCGACTACATGTGTTTTAGGGTGATAAAAGAGAATGAAGGTACTATGTCATTGATACTTCTCATATTAAACCTGATACCACAAATATTATTTAAAGAATAACATAAACGTAGACTTGAATCAATCAATTAAGAACTCAAATATACCATTTTGCATATGTAACCACTAACATTTGACCACTTACTTCAGAAGTTCAATCCATTTGTCTGGGACAGCCATGTGAAGGCGATAATCAAAACCAACACCACCATCTTGGACAGGAATACAAAACGTAGGCATTCCGCTGACCTGCACATAATTAGACAAGTTGAACAATGAATGTGGCTGTCATGTTGATGTTCAAAAGCCATATTTTTCGAACCTTAAACCCACAGAAGTTTAATAATACTGGCATAGGCCAGGCATGTGTACAGTTGGAGTACATAAGACCATAACTACTTTGCATGTATGCTAAACCTTGTTCCTTTGCAAATATACCATCGTAATAGCATTCCAGATCAACCTTTTCAAGATATTTATGAGGATGTCCTTTTCTTTTCACCAATAATATCAAATCAATTGACATTTGCATATTAGGTCAAAGAACTAAATGCAATCTGAGAACATGCATGCAAGGTAAATATGAATATAGACTTCCTTCCAAAATGAATAATACTAACATAGTCCCTCAGGGGGGATAAAAGCACCAACTAAATTAACTGCTTTGAGAAGAGTATTTACAAAAGAAAAACACTGAAATATTGTGAGCACTTACATCTTCACCAATGGATACAGCTTCTGGATAAAGCCCATGAATAAGATCGTTTACCAGCATTAGGTAAACTACTGCATCAACATCAGTGGCAAATCCAAAATACTCGCCATAGTTCCCGGTGAATGCCACCTACAGTAAATAACAGCAATTTTAGAAAAGTCAATTCTCTCTTTTATCATGTACAACTACAGTAAGCTATCTTGGACTTGGTAGTTGGCCGAGGAGACATGATACATGTAACTATGCCGAGCAATTATTTTAGAAAACAGACAGCACAATGCACCCACTGGAGAACTGTGACATCAAACTACCAGAATCATCTGGTAAACTTACTTGTAATCCATGGTGAGTATACATCATGGAGGTCACTCCATCAAATCGAAACCCATCAAACTTATATTCTTCAAGCCACCACCTTGCATTTGACAGCAGATATCTCATAACCTGCACAAAACGTAATGTTATGTATGTATGGAAAGATAAATAGGAACTATTAGCTAATACACTGCACGTTACATACTTCCCAACTCCCATAATTGAATAGGCGAGAATCCCACATCCAATGATGGCCCCGTGAACCACCATGGAAGTAATGTGTATCAGTGCCATCGAAACCATTCAAACCGTCCAAGGTATTATTTGATGAGTGACTGCAGGATACACAAGAATATTGGTAAATCCATGCAATTCAAAAGGACAAACCAAACGAATTTCAACTGCTAAAGCAGGTGGATTTCTTAAAGCCGATTTGACTTCCTGTACAACTCTTCCGTAAAGATATTTGCAGGTGGATTAAGCTCAGTAACTATACAAACACGCGTAAATGGAATGAGGATAAGTGGCGCCTAGGACCACTTATCCATAAGAAACCAAATATACTTTCCCAACTCACAACTTCTGTGTGGCAGTGTAGCATATAACAACAACCACCACCACCAAGCATGTCAGTCCCAAGCAAGTTGGGGTAGGCTAAATGGTTTATTGCATCAGAGCTTCTCTGTCCATACTTATTCATAAGAAACCAAATATACTTTCCCAACTCACAACTTCTGTTTAGCAGTGTAGCATCAACTAGAAAATTTCCAGGTAAATGGGTTTATTGCATCTGAGCTTCTCTGTTCATATTCACACCATCTGTGTGACTATTTATAAAGCAAGGTTCCAAGAAGTATCTACTCATGGTGTCAAATACATTTAACTTCCAACTGAGTTAATACATGGTGCAATTCTGCTGCATGATAAAAACAGGGCTATCCAACAAGGCAACAACCCAATCTAAAATACCTGAAAAGTGAAAAGACATACCTATGGACAATATCCATGAGCACTAGCAAGCCAAGCTCATGCGCTTTGTCAATCAGAGATTTTAGGTCCTCTGGAGTCCCAAACCGGCTACTTGGCGCAAAAAAATTTGTAACATGGTACCTGAAAATGGAAGTATAATCATATTAAGAAAACTAAGGGTTGTTGTATGGCCTACAAAAATAACGGCGGATCCAAATGTTTATGTTTGTACAAAGCATTAGGATGCATGAGTTCAGATGGACGAAAAAAACAGAAACAACAAAGAGAATGGATGGATCCATTGAAAGTGTGAATACCCAAAGCTTGCATAATAAGAGTGTTCCTGGATCGCCATTATCTGTACTGCATTGTATCCAAGCCTTTTAATTCTTGGCAGCACTTCATCTCTGAAGTTAGCATACGTATTTATCTTTGGTTCCTGTGTAACAGATCATCTAAAATACTCAGTTTATCTCAAGTATAGATGATCATAGTTTATAGTACTGAAACTTCAATTACCCAACAGAATGGTACAAACAATCAACCATAAGCTACCTTTATTTCAAATGGTCTTTCTTATCCGTACAAATAGTTTGCACAGGTTTCACTTCTGAAACTACTAACATGGCAATATTTATTACCACAAAGACAACATTCACATATAACTAGGTCTGGAAACAACAAGCCATGTTTTCCATTTATGTTAATATGGAATATCTTTACAAATAAAGGAATTAGGAATCATGCAAGAAAATAGAAGAAGACCTGATATACACATATTATAATCTATATGCAAATTAAGTTCCACATTAACCAATTTAAAGATATTCCAAAATTTGACTAACTGCCAAATGAATTCAATGTGTCTGAGAGTAGCTAAGTGAAGAATGAACAGAGAGCAGCTAAATGAAGAACTAACAGCTTCCCTTTCTCTTTTGCAGGAGAAATATAAACAGTTGGATGTTAAAAATATTACAGAAGTGGTACAGGCTACAAGGGACAAAAAAAAATAAGCACAGCAAAAAAATAAATAAATTATAACTTAATGCCATACCGACTACTCATTCCAATATGTGATTCGTATATCCGCAGTGACTTTGGCCGCTTCGGTTGAGGGTGTTTGAATACATATTTCTCCTGCATTTTGCATGTAAAAACCCTTAGTAAATGGTCATAAAAAGTTTAAAACGGAGAAGTGAACCAAAAAAAAAAAAGAATAATTAGGCGTCTCTAAGAGGCTCAAGTGGAACAAAGACACAATCCTCTCCACTAAGAAGAAGACATATTGTCAGTTTCAAGATTCAAAATATTCTTCTGTATCCACATGCTATAAGAGAAAAGTTGAAAGTAAAATGATACTAGGCAGTGGTAAGCATTAAAAATGCAACATAAAAACTAGAGCATACCTCTTCAGGTGGATCATAATATATGCCATTGTATGGTATTTCACCTGGAGCCTGTACAGAAAACTTGATCCACGCAGGAATGGAATCCTTCACACCAGATGGTGTATCCATCCGTATCTAGAAATAATAGGAAGGAGAGAAAAAAAAAATGTCCCTTTAGCAGACACAATCTGAAGAATTTTTTACTCCCAAATTAACTAATCAGAAAATCTACCTTTTACACGCGAGCCATGAGGAATAGCAGGGGAACCATCAGCATTATTAGGCAGGAAAATCTCCCAAACTCCATACTCATTCTAAAAGTGATAATTCCATATATCAGGATAATAGGGAAAAACAATACTTATCAAATGGAAATGTGTTTGTATGCTATGGAACTTTATCAGCTTATCACACATGAAAATGTGCAAAACTGTTCTACAGGTCATTAATAACACAACCAAATCCATGCGGCGAACTTTGCATCAACTTTTGAATTTAGGATTAAATGATATGATGGTTGATTGATGGTTAAGCAGAAGTACAGTACCAAGGATTCAGTTCGGTCATTGTACTGAATTTATACAACATTTTTTAATACGAGAACTTCAGGCTTAACTTGAAGGAATGTGTAAACAAGTGAAATAGACACAGAATATGAAATATATCAACATTACAAGGCAAACATGGAATATCGCAGAACTGTAGACATACTCTGGTCATAGTATCAGCATTTGGATTCCAGTTGTTGAAGTCACCCACTAATGCTGCAGACTGCAGTAAGATGCAAGAATCAGTTCTTAAATCTTAATGAGTTGATCAGCAAGATAAAATATCACTTTGAAGACAATCATGATATTCGTGTGACTATCTGTATAAGTCTTGTGCACAAGGTATCAAGTGAATCATGAACATTATCAAGTGTTCAAAAGGTGATTGCCAAGACTTGTAGAGAACATACATGTGCTCCAGGAGCCCATTCTCTGTAGGTGATACCTTCAGCACTGGAAAAGGAAAGGGAAACACGTAATTAATATTTGCTCATATGATGTCCGGTTTACTAAAAAGAGCATATTAATGTGGCGTTACATTTACCTGCGAGTAAATCCAAGCTTTTCGTAACCGCGTGAAAATGCATCCAAACCACCTTCATGTTGATCAATAGCTGCACGCATTCTCTTATATTCACTGTATCTGTTGAATCCACCAAAGGCAAACCAAGTAAAAGAAATGACAAATTTGCACTTTTCCCAACAAAAGCAACAAATATTGGAGCTCAACTTGTCTAATTGTCGGTGAATCAGCAGAGTAAATTGCACACCCCGCTTACTAGTTACACATTCTTGTCAGTTTTAATTGCTCTGTTTGGATAATTATAAGCAGTGATGAAAATCATTTATATTGCATTTATGAGCTTCAAATATAGAAGTTATGTTTTTCAGTCATTAACTCCAAATTGCTTTCTCATACAGCCACAAAACCATGATGAATAATTACATTAAGAGCAGAGCATAATTTCAGCAGCTTAGGTCAGGGTTAACAGCTTACCGGTAGTCAAGGTGGCCCCGATACCCTTCCAGCATTGGGTCAATCTCATATATTCGCTGACCATCTCCTGGTGGGGGGATAACTCGTGGTTTCTCCTCCACGAGTGGTGCTTTGGCTTTGATGGCTGCGCCATCAATATCAGTTCCATCAGTACCTTCAATCACTTCTGAGCTTACTTGAGCTGCTGATGAGTATGCCGTCTTCTCCTCCACAACCAATTCTGCATCAGGTATCTACAGCAAAGAAATAGATAAGTTTTATATAGAACAGCACAAATAACCAAAATGGTGCATTCCTTAGTGATCTTCTTGCTAGGTGTAGGTGGGATCACAAGCTAACATGTCAGTAGCACAAGAACCAGCATGGTGTCCTAACCAACAACAATGCACGAGGCTTTGCACAATGCCTGATAGCGCAAAAGCTGACCCTCATAATTTAATCTCATCAGACATTTGACTATTTGAGCAAGTGCATCATCAAGGCACAGCAGAAGGGGACAAATCCAACCTGTAGTTCTTCATGCTGCTCCGAAGTGTCCACGACAGGCTCCGCGGACGAAAGCAAGTCATCACTGCCACCTCCAGGCACCAGCACCTTTCCAGGAGCACCAGCGCAGCTCAGAACGGTACCTGCAAATTTCCAAAGCCAGCTCAGCTAGCTCCACTGATAAGAACTGAGAAAAATAACAACACCGATTTGCAGGCTGTGACGATTAAGGGGAAAAAACAAAAATAGGAAGAGTGAATTTAAACGAGGAAACCCATTCGCTCAGACAGACGTTGAAACGATTGCTATAGTAGCAACTGGTAACATTAACGCATATTGTTTGGCGCAACGAAATGCAGGTTCCAGGTTCAGGAACCGCGCGCGCTCGATGGCTCGCTTCGCTTCCACCGGTGGGAATGCAGACATAGGAGAAGTTGAGAAGCAGACGAAGTCAGGATCCAGGGCGCACTCCCTGTTGGAACCAGGACATACGCATACGCCACACGAGTGCAGAGATGGAGAGGGAGAGAGAAGCGAGGAGAGCCGGCGACCGAGACCGACTAAGAATAGAGAGGGGGAAGCGAGAGCGAGAGCGAGCCGTACGAGAGATGGCGTCCTTCCTCCTGAAGAGCACCGACGGCAAGTCCACCACCCCACTCCTCCGCTCCCCGGCTGCAGATCGCGCGGAGCCGCCGGGCCGCACGACCCCGAGCCTCGCGCCGGCGCCGGACACAGCGAACGACGCCATCCCGCACCGCGCGCACCCAGCCGCAGCAGATCCGCCAAGTCCAACCGCACGCACACGGGAAGCGAGTGCGCGCGTGGGGAGTGGCGTCAGCCGGCCGGAGGAGCGGCGCGAGATATTAAGCGAGCGGAGCAGGCGCAGGGGACTGGGCAGGCAGGGGAGAGAGAGAAAGCAGTGAGGGAGGGAGGGAGGGAGCAACGTGTGCGGCGGAGGTGGAAGGCTGCATGGGGATGGGAGAGGAAAAAGCCAGAAGGGTAGTGGGGGCCCCGCGGAAGAGCGTGTGTGGCGTCGTCTTCCCCGTGCGCCCGCGCCGGAGGTGGCAGCACTGCGGCAGCGGACGGGGACGTGCCGTGCGGGTGGGGCAGCAGCCCGATCGCCAACCAACGGCTGTGAGCGCGCTCCAGGGCCATTCGTTGCGGTCGCACTCTAGAGTAGATCTGCCGCTACCGCCTCCGTCTACTAGTCCAGTACAAGACTACAAGTCCCGTATGCTACTGGCTCTCCGTTTTTGTTTTTGTTTTTTTCTTAGAGAACTCGAGAACAAGGAGGCTCGCTCGTAAAAAAGGTGATGTGCTTTAGATCCTTCGTTCACAAGAGTCACGGCCGCGTTTCCATCATGGTGTCCAAGTGTCTTCTTGTGCCTGGTGACGGGGCTTTGCTCGTGGACCGTGTGTCATGCAACGGCGTTCGCTGTCGTGCCCCGTCCTATTAGGGATTGCAGGTGAATGCTAGGATATTCTTGTCCGCAGGTGGAAAGATCTTCCAAGAGACTAGAGGGTGAGTGAAGGAGCATAAGAGCACCCGCAGTGTACGATTCGAAGCTGCATCCATACAATATATGCCATCATAGAACCGGGTGCCATACACTGCGAGGCCGATTCTACAAAAGGAAAGGAAGACATCCCTGCGCTCTCTCTGCCTCCTACGGTCGACACTCCTGCCGCAGAGAAAGGAAGCCATCCATCGCCCGTGGTGCCAAAGACTAAGGGGCCCTATGGTGGCGGTGGCAAGCTTCGGACGACGGACAATGGCGTGGCGGTGGCAGTTTGGGAGCCACAAATGGGACGCAAATCGCCGACGGTCGCCAAGGTGTTCGACGATGACGCAAAACTCGGCACGCTTGCGCATCTCGTAGAACTGGCGCTCGCGGGCGAGGCACACCTTGAGGTGCTGCCGAGGTCGCCGTGACCCCCATTCCCCTATGGTTCCAACCCCTCCCCCTAGATCTAGGGCGTAAGAGCCATAAGTGTTGCTTGGACCTATAGGAGGGACAAGGGGAGGTGGAGATGCAGCTGCGCCCAGGGGAGGGAGGAACGCGATAGCCGCACAAGGAGAAGAGGAGGAGGCGCCATAGCCAACAAGTGGAGGGGCGGCGGAACCGGTGTCAGGCGTGTGACATCGCGACTCATAAGAGGAAGAAGAGGCGGATTGCGAGAGAGCAGGAGGGGCAATTGATTTATCCATTAACACAGGCCCACATATGGAGTCATCCCTGGTATAGTGTGAGTATGAGTTGATGGTAATCGCTGGTAGGGCCCAACTAAGACCTAGAACTGCAGGTGCTCTAAGGTCTTTTTTTTTTCTTATTGCTTTCCAGGCAAGTATTAGCATTTAGATCTTAGGCCACCAAAACCCAAAGTCCTCCAATTCCAAGAGACTGAGGTCGAGCGAAGGAGCATATTCTGGTCCCTAGGTCTCTTTGCTTATTGCCCGCCAAATAGGTTTGCAGCCAAGCTAAGTTTTTGGAGCTAGACCACCAAAATCCAACTTTTAAGGGTCCGTTTTGGTATAAATGTGCTTCATATTCTCTGGTAAAGTGATTCTGTGTCTAAAAGTGATTCTCTTTAATTCTTTAGAGAAAAAATATTAAAATTAGGATGGAAAATCACCGTACAGAATTGGTAGATGCTACTTTGCTAGCCACAATGTGATTCTCGCTAAGAATCCGCTCTGCGAAGCGCTCCCAAACAGACTCTTGCCCGGGCCAAACAGATACTTGGTGCTCCAAACAAACAAGCACTAAAAGCGTATCCTCCAACGGTTTACATTCGATTTCAGTAAAACATTATCCACCTTGAAACAAAGACACTCTTATAGCAACGAGATCTCTCACCACTGTCATCTTGCCTAGTGCACAAATTTTAATTAGTACTCCCTCCATCCTAAATTATAAGGCATTCCAAAATATTAGAGAAGTCAAAGCATCTTAAGTTTTGACCAAATTTATACGATAAGATAATAACATTATGGATGTCACAATGTACCTATTTGATGTCACAAATATAATTTCATAATATACATATTTGATGTCATAAATATTTTTAATTTTCTCTATAATTTTAGTTAAACTTGTGATGTTTTAACTCTCCAAGATTTTTGACATGTATTATAATTTGGAATGGAGAGAGTATCATCCAACGCCAGAAAGCGTGCAGCCGTGCAACCCATGAATCATGAATGCATAGTTTAATCACTCGTTGATCCTAGATACGAGGGAGATTTTTCTATAGCTTGTCGACTGGTGTTGACTAGTACTAGTAGGGATGATGGGAACCGTCTGAATTGTTTTTTTTTTCCAGTCCCACCTCCCCTGGGACCATATCGCCGATAGATTGCTTTCGTGGCACGGCCAGATCGCCGTACAGTATCGAAACAAACCGACGAAAAGGCCCGCCCGGGGTACAATGGGCCTACGAGTAGCCGCGCTCTCGTCCTGACCGTCAATTCGGCTTTCGGCCTAGCCGATGATGTTTCGCTGCTCTCTTTGCTCTACCGCCACAAATTTTCACGGCGCAAAATGGCAAGCGAGCCTGCACCGTGCACATGCCCGTCCCTTCCAAATCTGTCGAATAGCACCAAGAAAGAGACAGCAAAGTTATCACACATCATTTTAACAGTAGGAAATGCGCTGACGTGTAGAAAGGAAGTTCGTTCTCTGCCATGAGACCTGGTGGAAATCTCCAATGAACACAGGCAGCAGCCGTGTCACACAAGCTCACACAACTGACAAGGATGTGGATGTAAATTTTATTAGCCAGAGAAAAAGAGGATGTACAATCTCTTGTCCAAGTTGACAGTATATCAAGGTACAGTATAACATAGTTACACTTCACACAAGTGACAGAATATGAGAAAAAAAAAACACAGGTCAGTTTCACCAACTTATTTCCTTTGGACGATTGTTCCTATTGTCGTTTGACATATGATACATGAGTACATGACTGTGACTATAAGCAGTAATTACAAGGGAAAACAAACAAGACCTCCGTGTTCACTGCTCCTGTGATGGTCTATATCACCTCTTTGATGTGGTTCTCGCTTCCTCGGTACTTCTAATCAATGTCTTTGAAGGAAAAATTATTGCAGCAATAGGTTTGTCTACATAACCACCGCCTTCATCGATTATAAATCGGAGGCCATCGATGTGGAGCTTCCCGTGGTGGCCACTTACAATGATAGTTTGCTTGCCAGCCAGATCCTGAGAAACAGATATCCATGACATCAACATTTCTGTTCAAGCTTCAACATAAATACAATGGCGATCATGAGGGCTAATGAGGTCACCTAATGTGATACATTCAGCACTACACATTCAGTACAGTCATATAGGTACAATAGCTGTCATGTATGTGCCGTGTGAACAGAAATCCCTACGTATAGGCAGCCCATCATCCACTCATGCTTGTTTCAAGTTTCAACAAAACCAGAGAATCACAGAACAAGGAAAAAAAAAAAACAAAGCTTGCAGCCAGAGGCAGACCCACACACCGGGCCAAGTTCATCAAATCTTTTCACATGGAATCGAGTGTGCAACCTCTGGCCTTACAAAAGGCCACGCCACCAAGTAGTTCTCAACCATAGGATCTGGCTACATAAGATCGAACGGGAGCTAATACATGTTAGCGTATACTCTGGTCTCTTCTAGAATATAAGTCACGTTGGATAATCTACCATTAAATAGAGAACTACCTACAAAAATATTTCATCCATCCTTCCTTTTTTATTTTACAATAAACAACTTATGATTCATTTGGACTAGTACCAACATATATAAAACTTTCCTTTAAAAGTATTTTTGTTCAGAGTCTTAATCAAGTTAGTAGACATGTAACATTTTTTTAAACCCCGATAGCAATCACTTTCATTCTTTCATTCATAAATAAAAGTTACGAGCAGTTTACTGTTTTTAAAAAGCATACCATCATAAATAAGTAAGCCCAATATGAATGATCAGACTGCTTAGATTTAACCTTTTTAATCCTTGGTACCACATGCCATTGAAATTCTGTTATAGCATTATTACATCTGCTAGAATCTGCAAGAAGGTGTAAATATGATATTGTAATAACTGTTAAACACTCATTTATAATCACACTATCCAAGTTCCTATCTCTTGCAGGAGTCAATCGAATACTCCTAGTATGTGTCTTCCACATCAAAAGGTGATGACCTGCTAGCCACCGCAGGGAAGGATAAAACAATTCTTCACTATACAACCAACAGTACCTATGCAGAGTCACAGATAAATATTTTTGCTGCATTTTTTTCTGGAGTGTCATATCAGCAGTTCTCTCTTGATTTAACTTGGTCTATAATGAAAGTTCATGGAATTTATATATATTCGTAGTGTCATGTCAGCAACGCTTACAGTTGTACATCTTTTGAGTTTAAACTTTTTTTTTATTCTCAGGGCAAAAGCCTCTTTAACTTGGTCTATACTACAGAGGTCTCCAACATAGTTCATGGAATCTATATATATTCAGAGCAAGCAGAAATCCGCTGACTTGCCACGCTATCCATTATTGATATTTAGGGAATAAATATAAGAATAAAATGAGTAAATAGGTTGCTTGTGAGACAGGTATTCCATGTACATCAGAACAGTTTTAATAAATACAAGGGACCTGTCATTAAAAAGAACCCTAAACCCTAAACCCAAAAACTCTCCAGTTCTCTGGCTCTCAATCTCTCTCTCTCTCTCTCTCGCACGTTTGTTCCGCCGCCGCGTCTCTCCATGTAGCGCCATTCCATGCGCCGCCGCCCACCGGCAGGCCGCTCCTCGAGGCAAAACCTCGCAGTCTTTCTAGTTATACTCAGGGTAGCACAGAAACAGAGGTTTCCTCAACGAAATATGTGAGTGATGTAGTAAGAAGTACGTGTGTGTATAATTTGAATATCACAATGTAATGGTGCAATTAGCATTGATAACCCCTGTGTTTAATTTGATCTAATAATGAAAATTCTGAACCTTTACCATATCCATATTGAAGTTTCTAGACAACATTGCTAAGCAGGAACTGATAGTGTTTCTACATGGTTCACCCGATTAGATCCTACAATACAAGGGGACAAATGGTAATTCAAAATGGCAAGATGACCAGAGTAATGCAGATATGCCAATGAATATTGCATTGAGAATACTAGAGAATATACAGGACATCCTATTGGCATGTCCTGTTAAATATGAGCATATTTGAAACATTAGGACAGTTGTACTTGATTTGCAAGCATGTTATACTAGTTTCATTCTGTATACAAATATACAAGGTTCCTAAGCATTTAAAATGTTAAAAGAAAAGAAAAGACTTGGAACCAGTGTCTATCATTTTCCATACATGTTATACATTTTTAAAATAATTTGTTCACCCACAGGATGATGAGATCAAAATTAAAATATGCATAGATCTTTTTTTTCAACATAAAAAACTGGAAAAATGAAGCATCATGGAGTGGGTGGGATCAAGGGTCAAGACTAGCAAGCTCCACTCAGCTAAGGAATATATAATATCAGCTCCGATAACTCCAGTAAAAACGTTGGGTTTACTGCCACAAGCTCTGCTAAAACAATGTCACATCAGCTCAACGACAACTAACACATCATGAGACAATAATGATGTCTCAAGTGCACTGTACATTTTAAAGGCATTTACAGATGCATTCTAAAGACCAAGATGGTTTCTTCCATAAAACTCATGAAACAGAAATCAGCATTCGCAGAATCATTCTGTGGAGTATCTTGTGTTTCACCAAGCTGGTAAATATTAACAACTCAGAAACTAAGTTTCTTTTCTGGAGAACTAGAGAGAAATAAGATGCAGATTTTTTCACCTTGGGTGTGTTCCAAACATCTTGCCTCCCACTAAGCATTTGAACCTTTGGCACCCTTGTGTCCCTAGTTCTCAAAACTCTAAGTTGCTCATTCAAATCTATGGTCCTCTCTAGGCCAGCATGGACAGCAATCAGATTGCAGATGATTTGTCCTTCATCCATATCAATTGGCACGTTTTCCTGTCATAAAACCACAACCTGAATACCTTAGGAGAAACACCTCTTGCTTGAATACTTACAGTTCACACAACAATTCACCTCTTCATGTATCCAAACCAAGTCATGCAGAAACCTCTTGTGATCCTCTGGCACAGCCTTTGCGAGATCTGTGAAAAATTAGAACCAACAGAAAAATAGAATTAAAAGATGATCTTGTTAGAAACAGGGAACTGTTTGCTGAAAATTAGAAATTGGTTAATTTCTGGCAGGAGATTATGTATGATTAATTAATTATATGCTTATACACAATCTAGTCAGGAGTACCAAATTTATTGTTTTGTACCTTAAGATAAATGTTACTAGTACCTTGCTTTATCAGTGAATAGCTTGCCAAGTTTTACCATGTCAAGTGTTAAACACAAAACTCCATTGAAGCAGTCATTCTGATCTTGTGTAGAAAATTTACATTATCTGGCTTGCTTTGCACAACTGCTGTTGGACGGCAGATCGGCTTGTTAAGAGAGGCCTCCTCATCCAGCAGCCTGCTCTCCATTGTCTTTGCTCCACAGGTTTGATTTATAATTTTTCCAGTGGTTGAGCCTCTCAGCCATCACACCACAACCTTTCCACCAGCAGATTCTCAGGTTGGTGGCAAGGCAGTGAAGGAGGTCTCAAAAGAAGGACAAGAAAGGGCTTATTATCTCATTATTATTCTTGTGGCATGGGAGATTTGGAACCATTGCAACGACTGTCTTCAATGGGGGCAAATCTAAATTTATGAATATTGCCGCAAACAGAGTTCATAGTCCATCCTCTGGTGTGCTGCTGCCTGCTGGACCAAAATGTCTCCGGGACTTACTTGCCAGGGCATTCCATTAGACTGGGTTTTCGGTCATCTGGTTGCTTGCTTGCTGATGTTGTTATCCTTGTGGAGTTGTATCATGGGTGTCTGTCTTTTTGGGGGTTTCTCAAATCCCCCATTGTTCTCTCTTCTTCCTCAGTGATGAAATGCCAGAATAACATAAACTAATTTCTCATATTTCCTTATTGGGAAATTGTGCATTCATTTAGTAAACAACCAAATCATAGGTTCCTACCCTGCTCGATTCAGCATTTCTTAAGGTTCACGCAGTCTCGTGAGAGATTGATTATACATATGAACACAACATGCCCACATTTTGGAAGCGCACCACAGCTCTAACAGACTAGTAAACTGTTCGACAAGATCTATGGCAAATTACATTGGTTGATAACTAGAGTACAGAACCGCAACTAGTACTGATTAAGAAAGGATACAAGAAAACAAACTGACGAGCAAGAAATTTCAAGACTGAACTGACCAGGGGAACCATGGGCGACGCCGTAGGATTCGAAGGTGGGCTGCGCGTCGTAGATGGAGCCCTTGTACGGGAGCCCCTTCTTGGGGTTCCACCTCTCCTGATGACCCCGCCCCAGCGCCTCCCCTGCACGTGCATCTCCTCGTACCCCGGCCCGCGGTACCACCCCTCGTGCTCCTCGTTGTGGATGTACTCGTCCCAGGTAGCCGAGAACGGGGAGCCGTCGGGCGGCGGCGGCAGCGCCCCGACGAATGCCGCGAAGGCGAGGTCGTGGTTGCCGCAGAGGAAGACGTGGCGCTGCGCGGGGTACCGCGCCGGGAGCGCGACGAGGAAGTCGAGCACCCTTCGGGGGTCCGGGCCGCGGTCGTTGTAGTCGCCGAGGAAGATGACCAGCGCCGTGGCGAAGGCGTCGGCGGGGACCGCGGCCTCGAGGTTGGACCAGAGGCTCTCCAGCTTCGCGATGTGGCCGTGGACGTCGCCCACACAGATCACCGTGCGGGGTGGCGCAGACATCTCCCGCGGCGTTTCCGCCGCTACGGCGGCTGTTCGTGTTCGCCGGAGGCTTCACCGGCAGCGAGCGGAGCGAATTTTTATCCTGTGAACTGTGATGAAAGAGGCGCCTCCGGACTCTGCCTGGCTACCTTACATACTGGGGAGCAATACGCACCGTTTGATCTCAGAGTCGCTTGATCCACGCCGTCCAATACGATCCAGAGGGTCCACAGTCCCCACCGCCTTGGGCCCTTCCGCTTCCGTCTCGTTTGGACTTTGGACGGCGCATCTCCCCTTCTCCTGCTCAGCTTCAACTTCTGAGCTTGCTTCAGCCGCTGATGAGGTTACTTGAGCTCCTGATGATGAGTATGCATTCTCCTCCACAACAGGCAGCTTTCCAGGAGCACCAGCGGCGCAGCTCAGAATGGTACCTGCAAATTACAAAGCCAGCTCCTCTGATTATAAGAACAGAGAAGACGTACAGCACCACCGAATCCAGGCTGCAACGATGAGAAAACAAAATAAAAAAAAAAAAAAAAAAACATTGTCCCAGTCAATGAAATGGTCGCCGTAGCAACTGGCAACACTGTGACGCATATTGCCGCAACAAAATGCAGTTTCAGGAACTGCACTCGACTGTTTCCACCGGTTGGAATGCAGACATAGGAATAAGAAAAGGTATGCGTGCGCGTATGAGAAGCAGCACATACTACGCCACATGACACGGGTGCAGAACTGCAAGCAACCTATCAAGCCTTACGAGAGAAGGCGTTCTTCCTCCTGAAGCGCGCCGACGGCAACTCCACCCCACTCCTCCGCTTCCCGCCATATCGCGCCGAGCCGCCGGGCCGCGCGACCCTGAGCCTCCCGCTGGACACGGCGAACGACGCCATGCATCACCCAGCCGGCAGCCGCAGATTCGAGTCCGAGTGCGAACCCAGCCGTGCAGCGCACGGGAAGCGAGTGCGCGTGTGGGGAGTGGCGGCAGCCGATCGAGGCCGAGGAGCGAGCTGGGCTGGGAAGGGATGAGGGAACGAATTAATGCGTGTGCGGCGGAAGAGCAGTCGCCAGGCATTGGCACTGCATGGAATGGGTGAGGGAAAAGGCCAAGGCCAGCACGGTGGGGGCCGCGGAAGAGCGCGTGGCGTGTCACGATGGGCATGGTTCTGTTGTAAAACACACGGGAAAGGAGAAGGATGAATTCTAATCCTAGTCTATTTGTATGTGGGTTCTTACCAAAACTCTCCTACTAAATATAGAAAAGAGGAGAAGGAGGAATCCTAATCCTAGTCCGTTTATTGTGTGGGCGATTTCCATACTCTAGGACTTATCCGGACTATATATCGTGGGAGATCCTCCATTGTGTCAACGAAGATTCAGATGAATAAAGAATAGTCTCCCCATCTTGTGTCTACTTGTTCTACTTTTCTACTTTCATCCACTACATTGATTGTGAGAGAGGAGAGGAGAAGGTCCTAACGGTGATGACAAGTTTCACAACGCGTTATCGTAGACGACAAGCTCTTCGTCAACATCGTTGTTCAAGCGCCGCCCGACCGCCGGCACCGGCCTTCGTGCGGCGTCCGCCCGCGACTGCCGGACGGCGTTGACATCTCCGGCGTTGTTAGCAGAACGGATCTGCTACCTCTATTGCTACTAATCTGCCTTGCGCGTCGACTCATCGTCAAGCCGGCGGGTCCCCCGACCTAGCCGAACTGTCCTATCACGGCGGCCTTCATTTTTTCCTCGAATTCAAGAACCAAAGGTGCGAAAGAATCACATCTCACATGTTGCTTGAATGTCTTTGTGCCTTCGAGCTAGTCTATGCTCTCTCGTTTATAGAATCTGTACGCGCGAGTACATATATGTACATGCAAGAAGCTTGACGAAGTACGATCTGCTAAACGCCAATGGAGATCATGTTTTTTTTTTTTTTACTCGAAAAGGCCCGTACGCCATACTCATACATGGATGCAATAAAAGTAATCTTTAATTAATCTCATACATGTTACGGGATGAGTTATATATCCACACGTCTCCATGAGCAATAGGACTCCTTGGCAGGTCTTACGTGTCCGAAACATAATACGAGGCTGGGTTTCGTACACGGAGTACGCGGTTTTTTTTTTTTTTACGTGAAGTACACCCAGCTACAGTTTTGTATTTACATGAATCTAGCATTAATTAAAGGGGTAATGAACCTAAGCATCATCGTAGTGTGTCAGGCTCAGATATGAGCTTGTGATCATGCGGCATGCATGCAGCTGCCACCCCATCCCTCTCGGCCTGAATGCCGATGCACTGCCCATCGGTCATCGTCCATCGTCCACATCTTGCGGCTGCACGCGCCTGTGTGCTGTCTTGGCGTCTTGCTGCATGACCGCCCGTCATCCACCGCCGCATTGGCCAAGAAATCAATCAGCCTTTGATCCGAATCATAATTGTCTTAGTACGAGGAACCGTACCAGGCAAAATCATATGAACGTGTCGGCCATCACCGAATCGATGTCCATTATCGCGCCGTATATGCGACTCATAGGCTGTGTCTCGGTCACGTACGACTGCTCCTGCCATGCATGGCCCGAAGCTACTTATTATCCACGGCTCGTGATGCCTGCAGCTCACAACCATCGGCCACCACAATCTTTCCGATGCCATGGACTGTGGCCTGCATGCCCCTACCTCACACCGGCCGTTCGTGCACATGAGACGCGCCCCTACTGTTTTTGAATTCGGACTGTTGGCCTGCATGCATGCAGCTCCGCGTGGGTAGCATCTGGTTATTATATGTGGTCCGGCAACAAATAAGATGGCATAATGCAGAAGCATAAGCATTCATGCATGATAAACCGAAGGGGAAACATTGAAACATAATGGGGGCCTGAAGTCAACCCACTCGTAAAGAATACGTACAGTGCAATGAATTTTTAGTTCAAAGAAATTGGGCCGGCTAGACCCTATGTTATACATATGAACTGTATATGTTGTTATATTGTCATCAACTCTATTATATGCCATGTAATTGCAAAGATAAAAATCTTGAATGATTACACTAGAAACATGGTATAAGGTGTATGAGCTCTCTAAATCCTGCAGACCTTAGACTTCACTTTTTTTGAGAGACTCATATTTATTTTCCTAGCATATTTTTTTTGGATGAATGAATTTTTGGTATATTAATTCTGAAAATTTACATATACCATAATCCTGAAAAATGCTAGGATGCTTCTAAGAATATATATATTGAATAACCATCCACTATCTTTTTGCACCTTGCTACTCGTTTTACATGTAGTAAACTTATATGCACATGATTTGAGTTATGTTAATATGCATGCCTTAAAAGAAGAAGAAATATCCTGAAATTACTCAGAAAGTAAAAGTATTTATTACGGTCATTATTAAATCCATGTAGGATATTTTGCTACCATTGAAGTGTAGTAAACTCAGTATATATATTTTTCGAATTACTCTCTAGAATGAGTATATGGCCGATAGAAGTAACAAATGCATTGTGGGACTCATTGCATGAGTAAAATCCCAAATTATGATTATAGACTATCATATTGCATTGAAAGCCGAATTTTTGAAGCTTGTATGCTTAACGCTGCTCTATAAACAATAGCTTGAAGCTTTGTAAATGTCTAGAAGACAAGATGGTAAATAAAATTTTATCAAACTATATTCTAGAAGAAATATCTCTTGTGTATAGAATATCAAAAGAGCAATGAAATGCTTGAAGTATTTGAATTTACCATAAAAATTACTCAAATGAAAATTGAGTTGGAATTTTTAGAGAGCTTTATGAACCAGGATATTATTAGGTTGCAATAATTTTGAATATGTGGCTTGCATATGTTACAACTTTGCTTGAAGGCTTGTGACTACATATCATAACTATATTGAATATAAAGCATGAAGTCATCACTTGTCAAGTATAGAAGTTTGACATGCGAGGAATATATATATTTGAAACATTTAAAGTTTCTCTTGAAGAAGAACTTGAATCATGTGCTTATATATTTGTTGTCTTTTTAAATTTCATATCCCGAAGTATTGATAGAAGTAGTGGTGGTGCATTAAATTTTTAGTTCCTGTTGAATTACGTGGTCAATGGTTAATTTGTTAGCCTGAAGACTAATACGAAATATTTATTATTCTTAGTTGTAATTTTTTTACTTGAAGTAATATGTGTGAACTTCTCATGGAATAAATTAGATTTATATGTTTTCACATATAAACAAATTGCCTATTGCCTATCAAAATAAATTTTGTATTATTTTTATCCAAAAAGAAGCCTTAATTAGCCACGAAGGTTATAGTTCTTTGTGCATCACTACCATGTAGTGTAGGTAGATGAGAAACTGAATTTTCTAAAAGCACATGAATAGTTGGACTATCTTGGCATATTAACTGGTCTTAGAAGGATCGATTTAGCCAAGAAATTGTATAATCCTAAGTATTTAATTTTTTATCTTGAGAACTAGAAATTATATTCTACCCTCGAGTCCTTTGGTGTACACTTTAATAGTACATTGGATATGCGATTTTCATGTCATAATCATTGAATACTAGAAGTATGATTTGGATTCTATGGATGCATTAGAATTGATATTCATAGATAATGCTTGAAGCAATTACTACTTGAGGTAGTTATGGCATGAAAAGGGGGGAGTAATTTTTGGATAAAGGCATAAGAAAATGTGGATAATATATATTTAATAGGCATAGCCATCCTAAATCAATTTTAAAGTGCATGTATCAGGACTTGAAGTTCTGCCCGCGTCCCTTCCGCCGAAAGTTAACTTTCTCTACTGCACTAATTTCAAGTAAGCTTATAGCTTTGCATTTTGTTGTTATCTATTATGTTAGATGAATTCTAACGTTTCACATTACAACTGCATATGTATCTCATTGAGCTACAAGTATCTCCACTCTTGCATAAATATTAGCATAGCAGCTATAATTGTGGCTAGTAGCTATCTTTGTGCTTCCCTCATAATCAAATTGGCTAGCTAGCATGCTATGTCTATATGGTTTCCGTTGAACAAATGAATGCTTTGCTTTCAATGCATTGCATGCATAAGCAATATATTGATCTAGGGCCGAGCGGCCTAAGATCGGGGGAGTGAGTTTATGAAATTTTCTCAATGGAGACTAACCCATTTGATGGGATGAATTATTGTGGAACTAAGATAGTGGATAACACAATTATGATGATTTGGGATTTATGAAGAAAAGACATTAAGGGATTTTTTATATTAATGGCAATTAGAAAATTCTAGAAGAAATTCCATGTGAACTTGTATGTTGCGTATCTATATTTTTGTAGTATATGGTCCATATTTTTAATTGTATGAGTACTTGGATCAATTTATTAGGCTAAATAATAAAGAAGCTAGAGAATGAAATAGTTTTTCTAAACTATGTTTTGTGCATACCAGGGGAGAACATCCCCGAGTTCATAGGAATGATGAACATTCTTAAGTGCACTTTAAGTATTCTAGCTCACTTGCATAATGAATAATAACCCCCATATTTAAATATGTGCGTGAATATTTCCCATAAAAATCTAATCATAGCATACATAAATGGGCCTCCACTTGTAGTTGGAGATATATGAATTTGAATTGTTTTAAGCCCATGATAGGGGATATCTATTGAAGTATGCTATTAAAGATCTAATATTGGCATTAGGGAGAAAGCCTATTTTGAATGCCAAACATTATTTCCAGAGAAGAAAAATGATCTAGAAAATTTTCCTAAAGCTTGAAGCAGGGAATACTATCACGCACTAAGTCAATTAATAGTTTGACTAATGCTCTTATGAAAGCATGAAGCGGAGCATATGCCAGATATTTTATAAATGAGAGGAGTAACTTGAAGTTATAACCCGAAGTTTTGTTTACGAATAGTAAACTAAATATTGCATACTATCAAGCTAAAATTTACGAAGGGGACGTCTGTAGGTTATAGTTTTGTGTATACTTGTTGAATAGAAATAAAATGAAACTCCTCCATTCTCATGAAGAGAACACCTCATGAAGAGGATCATCATGAAGATGAAATCCAACATACTAAGCGCGCACATAATTAGTGTGTTGGATATGTAGAACAATATATCATCTCTTGTTTGGGAAATGACAGAGATAAAATATTCTCACATTGTGAGAGTATTGGGAGAAGAGAAAATAGTTGTCGACAACACTACCTCTTTAATTGCGAATGTTTCTCTTGTGAGAACCCGGATCCGGAAAATAAAGTCTATGGCAAAATCGCTTGTAGCGATTATATCAGGGTCAATGAAGAAAGCAATTGAGGTTGAATCTGCTATTAAGAAAGAAATGAATGTTACGCTATATCTCTGGCAAATGAAACAAATGAATATCGAATATGCGATTAATAAGTGGATTATGAAAATCCATATAATTCCCGAAGAATATAAATCGCAACTTGTAGAAATCTCATACTAAGTATTAAATTCTAAGGTATATATATTCATGAATGAATATTAAAGTCTCAAGAAGAGCATGTCCTAGAAGGATTACAATCATTGAATGATTTTATAGTGAATAACTCAACGTTATTGTGTATATCACTCATTCCTTATGCAGTAGAGTATGTATCTCATAGAAGAGAATTATTAATTCACTAAGAATTAAAGTATATTCCTGAAGAAATTAATCCATGAAGGATTTACCAGTCAATTCTTGAATAAACACCATGCCTCCCCAGTGAATATAGACCCGAGAGAGAAAAATGAGGAATCTTAAACACCATGAAGGTGTCATATAAATACTCGAGAATGTGTAATGCTAGCAATGAATCTATCATCCTCTAAATGCAATAGAAAGAATAATGGTGACTTTGGTATTTAAATTATCCCCTAAATGCCAAAATGTAAGACTGATTTATTATTAAGTGATACTATAAAAATCTTGAAGATTTGTAGAATATACATTTCAAAATCCACTAAGGAAGAACTATAAAGTATTCAAGCTTGTATAAGTTTGATACACTATCTAGAAGATGTTGAATATGAACTTATTTTTCCCCATAATCCTCTCGAAAGGATTTATTATCTTGAAGGATAAAATTTATTTGTTTTGCACAACAAGTGGTTCTTTTTGCATGAAGCATATTGCTCTTTGTTATACCCATATAATTCATGGAAGAATTATAAGCCATACTTTTTTGAGTCAAATTCAAATGATGGCTTTGTGAGGGGAGCAATTTTACTGAATTTACCTTGAAGGTAATTGAAACCATTAGAATTATAAAGATCA